>CM021107.1:385555998-385694457 GCA_007115665.2 Sequoiadendron giganteum | reverse complement strand
CTCCTCTACTTAGTTATAAATAAGGGCAACCTTGCCCATTTTTCTTCAACCGTGCTTGTGATAACAAATTGCTAAGCCTAGTTTGCCTGCAAGTTGTTGTCGTTTAGTTTCAGTTCACTTAGTGTTAGAGCAATCTTGCAAGTCTCTTCTAGCTGCAAGTGTTGTTCAGATTATATGTTACTTGTGCCCATGTATTTTGGTTGATCGCAAAACTGTATGCCGATTCTGCTACAATCCTACTGTACCAAAATTGTAATCTTTTGTTTTTGAGATTTGAGAAAATAAAGTCTTGTGCTTGCTTTGCTGTCCTGATATAATGTCTCAGATTTTTCGTTTTATATGTTACGTTTATATGATCTCTATTTCAGCTTGCATTGAAAGTTCAGTAGATGTGTGTTGGGATAATGTTTGTTTGAGCATTTGTGTCACAGAATCATTCCCGTTCATTTCTAATTCTCTTGCTTTGCATTTACTTTTGTAGTTAGAAACGTCATTAGCGTAGGCTTAGTCGTAGTTGAACTTCCAAAAGAGAAAACCTCAGCTACAACGCTTGAGTTTTATAACCTTGTGCTCTTAGCTGAACAAAAAGATAGGCAAATTGGAGGCAAATTAGTTTTAATTTACTTTCTTAAGCAATATCAGCAAAGAGGGAGCTTCCCCTCCTAATTCGAAGAGAAGTTTATCTATGCATAGCTGTCCGTTTCTAATTCACATACCAGAGGTGCGAATTGAAACACCAACAAAGTATGGTGCTACGTTACTTCAAAACGAACTCATAAATTTCATTGTTTTCAAAGAGATTTGATTCTTTAAAAGCCTGTAATTACCTTTTTGAAAAGGTACAACAAGTTTTATATCTTAATTATTAACTCTTAAAAAGAATATGACAGAAAAGGTAAATGGTATAGCCACTTTGAGAACAAACTCTGAATATTATTTTGATAAAATATACAAGCAATATAAATCACTCTTAATTGCAATACTGTGAAAATAATTCTGAATTTGAACAGCATAACAAACTTACCAGTAAGCTCTAGATCTGAAAGCAAACAATAATAGATATCTTCCCCAAATTGTAAACTCACACACACGAACTGAAAACAACACACAGAACTAGAAACACACCAAGATATTGTTTTTTTTAATATTCTGAATATCCACAGTACAAAATCCATTGGAAACCTAAAAATCTTCATAATTTGAAAATGTTTTAAAATCACAACGAAAATCTAGAATCCAAACAACAAATACCAAACACCAATAAACTGGATTCATTCAACACTTCAGTGATCTTTGAATGAAATCACTAAAATGGTTAGGAGAGTTTGTTTTCCTGAAACCATCTTGCCAAAGGGTTTTCATCTTTAAGTAGAATAAAAAAAGAATTCACATTCATTCTCTAGAAGAAGAAATTCATAAAATGAGCAAGAAGGATTTTCTTTATGTCCAACCCTCCTTTTATAATTTTTTGAGGGAAAATAATATAATTTTATGTTCTTATATTTTATTTTTCCCTCGAAGTTAAAAATATAAGTGTCTTTTTAAATAATCATGTATAGGACCTTGGTCCTAGTGAAACTTTTTAACCACTTATAACAACCTAGCTTGATTGGCTAAAGCATCCTGTTGTAGGCAAGAGGTGATGAGGTCTAGTCTCCCCCCAAACTTGTGGTACCAGAGGGTGTGTCGCGCCAGTGCCACCGGTCACGTGAAAAAAGTTTACCAGGCGCACTATAGTTTATAGGGGGACGGATACCCAACCGATTCCTGTAGTTTTAAAAAAATAAATAAAATAAATGTAAAGTTACTTTTTGATAATTTAAATTTAATTATTTAATTATTTTCCTTTTTACCACCTCATTAGCCTATAGGAAAAATTAAGAAAATAGGCTAAAGGCCTTCATTATCCTATGCTTGAGAAGGGGACATGAAAAAAATGACCATAAATAGAACCTAAGGAGAATTCTGCCACATAAGCATTTTTCAAAATAGGACAAAAGATTGTTGGCAACATGACCATAATGGTGTATGGTGTTGTCATTGATGTCAACCCATTGCAGAATTGATGGTGTATCAATATGAATATAGTCTAGAGAAGACCAGGTGTCTTCGGGAAAATTGGCTAAGTCCCAGATTGAGATAGTGCATTTTTAATGTAGCAGTTTTGTAGTCCACATCGTTCTGCATTGCATTATCTTGTCATGCGGTTTTGAGGTAATAATGGTACATATTGAAGGAGTCCATACCTAAAGTTTCAAGGTTTTACGTCTTTCGCAATAGAAGGTATTAATGACAAAGTATTGGACTAAGAAGTGATAGAGTTATAGTTGTAGAGTTCATGTTGGAATGCTTTGCATTCCACCGTGGATCATTATGTTTTGCGGATTTCAGGAAGTGTTTGGAGATGTCAAATGTGTGTGCATTCTGAGTCTCAAGTGGTTTGGTGGTCACTGTGTCAAGTTTTGGATGAACAGTTGGTTGTTGCTTTACCAATTTTGTTGTGTGGTTCCGAACTAAGGGTTTGGGGTCGTGTGGGACTGAATTATGTATGGAGTGGATTCATAGGAGTATCTATAGGTCATGCCGACCTTTTTTGGTGAAGAACTCACTTTGGTTACTTGCAAGGCATGTGTGGGAGTTTTGAGCCGACAGGTTTTGGTGTCACACGTTTCATTCAATTAGGCCGACCTAGTTGTTGGTAATTGGTATGATTGATTGCGGAAGATATATATATCTAAAGAAGGACAATTCAGTGTGCGTTTATGTAGTGAGTCGAGCGTAATGTGATGTAAATATTGTGCATGCGCATAAGAGTGATGAAGTGTGTAAAGTCAGTTTTTTGAGCATAACAAGGAACTGTATCTTCAGCATATTGCAGATGCATTGTAAACAGTTCAAACTTTGGCAGTGAGCCATTTTTGTATGTACATTTTAATTCTAGAAGAAGTGATCTTCCTTGGGCAGCGAGCCCTCTTGTTTTTTAGACAATGAGTCCCTTTAAACTGTGATCTATTGTAACCGATTATGATATATAGTGAGTTAATTCTCATCGTGGTTTTTCCCTTTCAAGGTTTTTCCACGTAAAATCTGGTGTTTTTTTGTTGATTGTTGTGGTGCATGCTTTACTTGTTTCTTTCCATTTACTGCAATTTTAATGAGATGCTTTGTAATGCACTTTTAAGTTATTGAATTTCAAGGAATATTGATTCACTCCCCCTCGCCTCCCCTCCACTCCACCCCCAAAGTATTGTTGCCTATTTTTAGCTGTAGCTGAAAATAGGTAGAGCTGAGTTGCATTCATCATAAAAAGGTACACAATTAATTTCAAAATCTTCTGCTAAGTATTCATTGTTGTACAAATTTGATTACTTTTGAATTTCCACTGTTATTATGCAAATGTTTGTAACATAAAAATTCATAAATTTGCATAAGAAATGCTGTTTTATTCATATTGTAAAAACCAAAGTCCCACACAAGCCGTGGGAGTAGCCTGATTTGATTACTTAATCAGATACTGAATACAAGAAAGAAATGTATATCACACAACTGAAGATAATATAAGAACAGGGAGAGAAGGTGATTCGTCATTGCCTAGAATGACAAATCATTGTCACAGTTGTGTTGATCTTGATTCAACTCCAGCACTAGGTTCAACTCCAGCGCCAAGGTTTACGTGCAAGATTGTTGAAAGGTGGTGTTAGAGCAATGAAAAATCACATTCTACCTTATCCCTACATTACCAACAAAAATGTAATCTGCATCCTATCAGGCATTCATCAGATGATTAAGTCATCAAAAAGAAAATCATCAGGAGAAATCATTGAATTCACTGTTTTTCTAACTTGTTTGCTTCATGTGCAGATATAGGAAAAGTAATGTTGTTTTTTATCAAGTTACAACATGAGTGGTGGAAAATGTGGCTCCCACAAGAGTTGAGCCCAACTCATTAAAATGATATAAGCGGTGTGAATGAGATCAATATTGTGTTTGCAGAAGTTCCAGAAAACAGCATCATATAACAGCTAAATACATTCATGTACTTCCATAAAAGCATCATTAGAAGATACAAGTGCATATTCATATTAAGATTCTCTCAAGTGACAGTGAATGAGAGAGTAGTTTAAGTATCATAGTGAATGGTGATCAAATATTTTAGAGCATAGTATGTGGCAAACAAAGAAAATAGAAACTTATGAGCACCCCGTATAGGAATACTCTTGGTGGATAATAAACAAAAGTCATTCTTTTTCTGTGATTCGTGTGAGGAAAAGAGAGGGATAGTACAATAGTTTTCAGCTCCGGTGCTGATATAAGTTTAGATATTGAAAATGAAAAAGACTTATGAATCTCTTAGCTTCTTGATCTCGGTGAAAGAGTATAGTGTTGTGAGAGGTATAGTAGTTCTAGTGATGTTACTTCTGTTATAAAGCTTGTCTCTGGACAAGTATTGAAACAAGAAATGAGATTTGTTATGGAGTTTTCAAGACTTTTTCCTAGAAGTATTACACAGATGAATAAAAGTTAGATACAAAAGCACAAAGGTATTGAAATTTTCTTAGAGAAATTGCAATTGGATTTTAATGATAAATTCCGTACAAGTTTATATTTTACAAATCCGGAGTTAACCCAGACAGCCCTCGAGTTGGGGTTTTGTAGTAAAATGAATCCATTTTCTTACATAAATCTGGAAATGAAATCAAACTCAGAAGGGCTTGTCAAGGAAATAGAGTCCCAAATTTCGCTTTTGCCCACAGCTATGATACAAGAGGCTGTGAAATTTCTGCAAATAGAGAAATTAAATACCCTAGGGTTTGCTCATAGCCACGGCTTAATCAAGGTACTATTCAAGGTGTCTGCAAATCTTAACAGAGAGAGAAGCCATTGCTATAAAATAGATTTTCAGCCTGTGAAACAAATTCTCCGAACAACATAGAGGCCGCAACCATGATATACAGAGGGGTCTAAAAAACAATACATTGTGCAATTGTATAGGCTCGAATGGAGTGTATTATACAGGGAAAATAAGGGAATACAAGATTCAATAGAAAGAAATTTTACCTTTTTTTGTTGCACAGAGAAATCTATTCCACATGTTGCGGCCAGAGTCTCAAAACTCCAAAATGGTGAACACAATGAATACCAAATGAGGCAAAGTTACAAAGAGAAGTTACATCAAAAAATGTGTATGGCCGCGCCCTATAAGCTTCAAAAGATTTCGAAACTGAAAGATTTCTTCTATATTTAAAACAAAAATCAGACTTACCTCTCTCAAACCTCCAAAATCTGCAAACAATGGTGTAGGAGGAACATTTTCAGCTTAGAAGGCTCAAACCAGGGTTGGTTGATGGCAGCGCTCTCTCAAGGCAGAGCAATAAGAATAAAATGGAATGAATGTCCAACATTCATTTTAGGGTATGAGAACGCTAAAAAGTTCGCTGCAAAAAGAAGAGGCATTTTTGCCTTAGGTTTTACAAAAAACTTTATTCTTTTTGTTTAAGCTGTGGCTTTTATGCCAATGAGGTTTTGTTTTAAGTTTTTTTAAATATCTCTTAAGACTTAGTAAATATAATTCTTTTGTGTTTAATTAAAACTCTTTTATTTTTGCATTTATTTCAAATGTAAATCTTTATTTTAAGTGATATTATAAATCACTTTTAAATAAACGATATTTTGAATGCAAAAGTAAAGTGTATTTGATGCATTTTTCAAATGATGGTCAAAGGGAGTTGTAATTGAGCTTTGAGAGCTTTGCTTAAATCTTGCAGATGATTAAGAAAATTATGCCAACATGTGGAGTGAAATTAGGAGTTTGGAGCATTATATCAAGAGTTCAGTTTCAGTTAAGAGTTCCATTTGATTGGATTTCAGTCAAGGAGTGATTTGAGGCACATGACACCTTGTTCCATGCAGTTACAACCCATTTTTGGAGGGAGTTCTCAACAATTACATGCCATATTTGAAGGAGAGGATGGACAACACATCAGATTTTGGAGCCAAGATTCAAATTTGAATTTGGGAGCCTTTTCTATAAGTCTTTCTCTTCTCTCATTACTTTCTCTAGTTCTGAGTTTGGTGGCTGCTAATGCAGATTATTTTTACTTTGTAACTCATTTTCTTGTGAGTTCTACAGATTTGTAATGCATTTGTCTCCTATTTTTCAATAAGAAGCTTGTTTCCTTCTCCGTTATTCTTTGTTCTTTAGTGTTGATTGTGAGTTACATGATAGAATACTGTGTCATCCTTTATTTTAATCAAATTCCTTCAATGCTGAATGCAAAGAATATCATGTCATAGTGCAGGTCTTTGTTAGTGCTTTCATTCTCTTGCATAAAGATTTGTGAAAACATCACTGTTTTCCTTTTTTGGAGCATTAGAAAAGTTAGAGCCTTTCATTTGAATTATTTTTGCAGGCATGAATAACAGAGTTGTGAGATTGTATGGCTTTAGTTATTGAGTCTTTTGTGAGATTTTTAGAAGTAGATTCAAATTTTTATCAGTTGGTGAATCACCTAGTTTTCCAGTTTTAGTTTCTGCATTGTCCTTCTTACCCTTTCCCTCTGTTTAAATCAGTATTTACAAGAAATATCCAAAGGGAGCTAGCCCATAACCTGGAGGTCTATTCTCACCATAGGATACCCACAGCTTGAGAATAGTCCCAAGTTGCACATAATTTCATAGTTTCAAACTTAGCATTGGGTACAAATCCCTGTGTCAACAAGTATTCCGGGTGTTCAATAGATTATTCATGACCCTTGGAAAAGAAGACCACAATTTTGCATTTCTAGAATTTGTTTTGTCCCCAAAATACTATAGCATAATGATACTTTCTTTGTCGAGGAGGGTGTCACAATATAGAGATGAAGAGGTTGTTGTTGGATATAAGACTACATTAAGAATCCTATTAGGTGTAGATATACATAGTGTTGTCTTGGGTGAGTTTGACCACTTTGTATCTTCAAAGAATTATGATGTTTGTGCTTTTTGAGGCAAGTACCAAAATGATTTACCTGCAACCTCTTCTAATAAAAATTCTATCTCAAATATGTATTTTTTATTTATTAAGTTCCTTACTTCTCTTTCGTTGCTATATAATATTATTAGTGCTTTGAAATTGCAAAATATGTATTGAGTTTGTATGCAATTTCAACAAGTTGCGAGTTCTTCTTTAGTTAAGTGGAATCGGGGTACATACTCCTTTATCCACTTGGTCAAGTGCAATTGGTTCGTTGGAAAAAATAGTTAAGGATTTGGCCTTTGTGCACTCCAACCTGTTTCTTCTCACATAAGACACTTGATTACAATCAGGAGGTGACAAGGAATTGTAATCCAACTCCTGGGTGTATTGGATTTGACACTTTTATTGCACAGGTTGTCATAGTCTCTTTAGACGAGGAAGATTCTACATATGACATAGTTTAGTGTGAGTGGTGCTACAACTGATCATGGTTCAAATGAACCAAAGGTTGATTGCGATAGACTTGATGATGAGCAATATGAAGATTATTGATTTTAAATCAATGAAATATGAATTTTGATTTAACAAATCAATTAAGTGTGAATTTATGAGTATTGTCTTTTGTAGTAACCCCCATAGGGTGTTAGCTCAAAACCACTAATTGTTGTTTCAATCACTTGAATCCTAGCTTTTTTTTATCACCAAGTTCTTGATGTGGGCAAGGTAAAAACATACAGAGACTAGAATGAGGACAATGGAATTACATTGAAAGATAGTAATGCCTAGTCGACCAAATTACAATATAAGAAAAGTCATAGAATCAATCAAACCAAAATGGTTGATAGTGAAATACAAATTCCGATCAAACCAAATTGGTTGAATGCAAGCAAAATCGTGTCAATGCCAAAATGGTAGACTAAATCACCCGATTTTGATACACGCCAAGTATGGGGGATAATATACTAAGAAATAAAGAAGATTTAGTAGATAAACCAACTAGAATCTTTTACAATAAAGAACATGATCTGGTGGTGAACTGTCCAAGATCTTTGGAGTATCAAAATATTGGTGATAAACCATCCAGCGATTACAATATTGAAGGAAGCAATTATTTCACTCTAATAACCAAACTAGGTATTTTGTTATACAAATATTCATCATCTTGAATGAAAGCATTTTGTCAAACAATTGAGAGCAAATGCAAGAAGTGTTTTAATACTTTAGCATGTTAACCCAAACTCTGAAAGTGATGAAGATAAAATACCGATAACAAAATGGAATGTTGTATTGAAGTACGACCCTTGTCATGATTTGTATGACCCAAAGAACTCTCTAAAAGGTGTTGCAATCAAAGACAGGTTTGAAAGGTTTGCTAATGCATACTGTACAATAGGAAACAATGTATAAAACAGTCAAACAAAGCTATGAAACACCTCAAACTATAGTCACCCATCCTTCAAAGGTAATCGACTAGTAATTATGATTATGTACGACAGGATTTTCATGTTATTTTGATATAAATGAACTGTCAAAACAATATGGACAACATATAAAAAAGAGACAGCTAGGCTTTAGGCAACCTTTTCATACTTACACACCCTTATACACATTTGAATCTGCAATGAATATATTGTAATGTCTTGCAAGTATGGATCACTAGGGGTAGAAAGATCAGCAAAATATTAAAAGGTTAAAAGCAGAGAAGACCACCCACAAGTATGACTTATAACAATTTACAACTTGGTTTCAAGATAGTATGGCAAATTTTGAGGAGATATTCTATATTAACTTATCCAACTGGTATGGCCTGTAAGAACTAAACAATAATAATATATATTCATTCTACAATCTCTAAAATATTCATCCCAAAAGCTGAAATTTTCAAACCTCAAAAACATTGAAAATTGGAAATGTGAATCAGCTGAAGCACATTGACAATCCTTTAAAATAATATGAACAGATTATTTAACTAATGTCAGGTCTGGTGGCAGTAAGATAAATGAGGCTGCCCACTAGTTGTCTAAACAAAGATTCATCCACAACAGCTGAATCGGACTGAGTTGATAACTTGAGCCCGGGTTCCATAGGAGTGGGGGCAGGTTTGCAATCCTGCATTCTGAACCTATCCACAAGACTTCTGGCATACTTGGATTGAGAAAGAAAGATACTGTGCTCAGTTTGCCAAACTTCAACTCCGAGGCAGTAGTGCAGGAGTCCCAAATCTGTCATATCAAAGGTGCGGCACAAATCTTGTTTGATTTCAGAGATCAAATGTGCTGAGCTTCCAGTAATGATCAAATCATCCACATAGACAACTATGAACAATACATCATCACCTACATGTTTGATATACAGATTTGAATCTGATGGACTCCGCTGAAAACCATGATCGGTTAGGTATTTATCAATTTTCATGTACCAAGCCCGAGGGGCTTGTTTCAGACCATAGAGTGCTTTGACAAGTTTACAGACTTTGTGTTCTTGACCAGCGACCTTAAATCCAGAAGGTTGTGTCATGTAGACCTCTTCCTGTAAGTCACCATTCAAAAAGGCACTCTTAACGTCCATCTGATGAACTTTCCAACCAAACTGAGTTGCTAAGGCAAGGACAAGCCGTATGGTACTCATTTTAGCTGTGGGAGCAAAAGTCTCCTCATAGTCAATACCTTTCCTTTGTGAGAACCCTCGAGCAACAAGACGAGCCTTATACTTGTCTAAGGTTCCATCAACTTTGTATTTTACCTTGTACACCCATTTGCAACTAACGGGCTTCTTCCCTGCAGGAAGATCAGAAAGGGCCCAAGTATGATTTTTCTGAAGACTCTGAAATTCAGCTTCCATAGCCTGTTCCCACTCAGGGATACCTGTAGCCTCGGAATAGGTCTGGGGCTCATAAACACTATGAATGTTAGCCATAAGAGCAAAATTAACCTTAGGTGGTTGTTTGCTCTTATTTCTAGAAACTCTACCCTCAATGAGCTCATCATCCCTGAGATCACTAATAGTTTTAGACCACCATTTGGGCCGGAGAGTAGAGGAGCCAATCTCTGGAGGAGCTGGAAGAGATTCAGGAGCAGCAACAGGGGTAGGAGGGGGATCATGTTCCGGAGCCTCAACAGGATCAACATCAGGAGCCTCAGGGCGAGCATTATCTGCATCATCCCTCCCATCAGGTGGGGCTAAAGGAAGAGGAACACAATGAGGTTGTTCCTTAGAATACTGCTCAGAAGAAGGCAGAAAAGGTCCTCGAGTTTCATCAAAAACAACATCATGACTAAAGATAAGATGATCAGTGTCGACATCTATCAATCTGTAGGCCTTATGGTTGTCACTGTACCTTGTCATCATGAGTCTTTGACTCTTGGAATCCAACTTTGAACGCTTAGCATCAGGAATCCACACATATGCAAGAGAGCCAAAAATCTTCAGGTGGCTGATCTTGGTCTTACGACCAGACCACAACTCTTCTGGAGTTTTGTTCTTAACAGCCTGAGTAGGGGAACGATTAAGAAGGTAAACAGCAGTAAACACTGCTTTTGCCCAATACTTGTTAGGAACATTCCTGTGTTGTAACATAGAACGAGCCATCTCAACAATCGTACGATTGCGACGCTCAACAACACTGTTTTGCTAAGGAGTGTAGGGAGTGGTGAACTGGCGTTTGATGCCATGTTCAACACAAAAATCGGAGAATGCAGTAGAAAAAAACTCCCCTCCATTATCTATTCTAAGAGAAATGATACTACAGCCAGACTCATTTTCAACCAAAGACTTAAAGGTCTGAAAGGTACTAAATGCATCTGATTTTTGTCTAAGAAAGTATACCCACATCTTTCTACTAAAATCATCAACAATAAGCAAAAAATATTTGCAACCAATAACTGAAGATGTATTCATAGGACCACAAATATCAGCATGAAGTAATTGAAGTACCTGAGACGCACGCCAAGAATCTCCATCTTTGAAGGGAGTCCGATGTTGTTTGCCAGCTTGACAAGCATCACGTACTCCAAGATGCTGCGTCTGAATCGGAGGTAGGCCAAAAACAAGTTCCTCTCGGGACAGTTGAGAGAGATACTGGCTGTTGAGATGTCCATATCGTTGATGCCACAAAGTACTGAGAGATAATTCACGAGCTGCCATAGCTATTTCAGGAGAATCACCAGTGTCAGTAAGCCGATATAGGCCATGATCCTCTAGACCAGTCGCAACGGTAAGACAATTCTCTCGATCAACAATGGAACATGTGTGGGTACTGAACACCACATCCAACTAAGGAGAATTCCTCATGATTTGACTCACAGAAAGCAGATTAAGTGCCATACCAGGAACATAGCATACATTGAGAAAGATGAGCTGACGCCCACCAGACTGTATCTAAACATTTCCTCTGCCAATAATTTTGAACTCCTCTCCTTCGCCAAACACAACTGAATCACTGTAGGGATATAAGTTCGTAAACCAGTCACGCCGATGAGAAAAATGATGTGAAGCACCAGAGTCGATATACCAAGTAGACAACCGGGCTAAATCAGAAGGGCTTTTAGCCATAAAAGCATAGAAGGCAGACTCCTTTTTCTCAGAATGTTCAGCAACATTTGCCTGCTGATTTGACCCTCCCAGCTTCTTTTGTTCAGAAGCGAGTCGCAGACGGCAATCTTTCTTCATGTGGCCGTACTTACGACAGTAATGACACTGAACACTCTTGCCTGAGGATTGATGTGAATTGCCCTGTGGTGATGACCGAGATGGCAAAAATTTAGTTGCAAAGGCTTGTTCTGACGAGGATGAGGAAGCACGGCTACCAAACTGCTGCTTCCAGCGATGCAGGAGTTTGGTGCACAACTCTGGGAATTTCAGATCAACATTTGTTGAGGTAATGTTGAGAGTCTATGAAATGCTCATAAGATGTTGGTAGACTTTTCAAGGTAATAACTACCATATCTTCCTCCTCCATTTTCCGACCGATAGCTTCAAGTTGATCACGAATGTCCTTAATCTTCGTGAGATGCTCCTATAAGGACATACGTTCATCCATCATGATGGAGAACAACTGGTTCTTTAGAAAGAACGCACGACTCTTGTCGGATGTTTCATGTAGCTCCTTCAAATATTTCCAGATGTCTGTAGTCGACTTGCCAGAGGGAATCTGAGGTAACTGATCATCTGTGACAGATAGCTTGAGAAGCATAACAGCTTCTCGATTTTGATCATCAAACTTATCCTGATCTGTTTGGACGGAGGTAGGACGCGTCTCTGTGCCTAGAACAAGCGCATCCAGACGACGGTACTCGAAGATGGTTAACATTCGTTGCTTCTAGGTGTTGTAATTGCTGCCATTAAACTGCTGACTGTTTTCTAGCATCAGGTTGGTTAAAGATGCCATTTGCATGGATTTCAAGGTGAATTTTAGATTGACCCAGAAAAATCTGACAAGTACCCAAAAGAGTAGACAAAAAACCCAGAAAGAAACTGAAGCCGAAATTCAAATCCGTTGGCTCAAAAGGAAAACGAGGTACTCAAATTTTTTTGATGAAGACCCAGATAGAATCTCGAAAAACCCACCACGAATATGTGTTCGAAAAAATTTCGGATCCCGAAAACTAGGGTTTCGTGAAAAAACCGGCTCTGGTTACAAAAAGAAGAACCACGAATAGGAGCCAAACCATGAACAGGAGCTAGAAAAAAAAAATGCAGAAGTTGCGCCAATCGGAAACGAAGCCAAGAAAGATTGAAACACACAAGCGCCCCAAGTTTGCTGTCAGGCACGATCGGATGCAACCAAAAAACCAAGTCGCGAATGGTAGACAGGTCGCGAACGAAGGTAGACAGATCGCGAACGGAGAGAAGTAGGTTGCGAATGAAGATAACCAGGTCGCGAAAAAACGTGAACAGAGAAAGCCAAGACAGGTCGTGAAAAGACAGAACGCGAGCAGAAAAAAAAAAAAACAGGACTGCGGAAACTCCCAGTCAATTTTTGCGATTTTTGAATAGCAGAAAAACGGCTCTGATACCATAAAATAATATGAACAGATTATTTTGTATTGCTTAAATTTATTATTTACAAGGAGCGAAGCTCATATATACAAAACCGAAGATACAATATTTAGCAACTATCTGAATATAGTCTACAAGAGAATCGCAGTAAAACAGAGCATTAAAACCGGAATCATCCAAATATGGAAACATTCTAATATCCTTGTGTGGAAATGCATTGAAAGGTTAGGAGGATTTTCTTCCTGAAACCAGCAATACTGAAGGGTTTTCATCCTCAGAGAGAAAGAATAACTTATTTTAATTCTTGGGAAATGAAATTGTTCAAATGAGCAAAGACTCTTTTAAGAAACATTCCTCTTTTTAATAAATTTTTCAAGGAAATAAAACAATTTTATTTTCTTCTTGACAGTTATTCCCCAAAGTTATAAAAATATAATAAAATGTTCTTTGTATTCATCTTTTTGCACCCTCAGTCTAGTGACACTTTATTTAATCACTTAAACATCTTTTTAAATAATTAAATATAAGTTGTCTTTTAATTTATTACTCAAAGTTATTTTTTGACAACTTAATTTAATTATTTAATTGATTTCCATCTTTCCATCATCCATTAGCCTATGATAAAGATTGTGAAAATAGGCTAAGGGTCATTAGAGAACTTATGCTCAAGAAGGGGACATGACATCTTTTTTGCAAAATATGAGGTATTTCGTTTTTTTGATATTATAAGTATTTTTTTTTTCATATATATGTATGTATGTATGTGAACTTGGAAAAAATTATTCGCCATATTGGGTAACCAAATTTGAACCCAAACTCAAATTGACAACTTAGCTTTTTATATATCTAGTTCCTGAACAAAGAGACTTATGATTCTTGGATGACTAAAGTTGGGAATCTCTGGTGTATTTATAATACCTAATTATAGGGCTGGTAATGAGGGATCAATCTTTGAATACTAAGAATCAAGTCATTCCACATGGATCAACCAATACAACATTAGTTCTAACTTGTAAGTTTGTAGGCATATTTGTGTACCTGCTGCTTGAAGCTTCAATACATGTCCCTTTATACTGATTCATCCAAATCAAGATAACTCTTCCTTTATCTAACTCATCCTTATATGATCTATTCTGAACAATTTATAGGTGGTAGTTGTTACTATTAATGTATTAAATAATTTCTGCTTGTTACAAGGTCCTTCTATCTCTAACGCATTGCATAGGGATTGTGTTTCAAATGGTTGATTTAATTTAGAAGGTAGACAATATATTAAAGTAAAGTTGGAATCTATTGTGTACCGTATATCTATTGCAGTCAGCAGACAATGCCTATACTATGTTTTGTTAAATATGGTTGTATCTGTTTGTCAGCTTTCAGGTAGTTATAGGAGTTAGTTGGTAGACAGTTGGGTTTTTCTTGGCAATTGTCATGTTCTTTAAATGATATCTGCATAGTTAAGGGAAGTAGTTTGATTCTTGACAGATCATCTTTGGTCTACTTCTATAATAACTTCATGTGCGAATAAAGATATAGTTTACTACTCTATTTGTTCATTATTTCAAATATTAGTTATCAGAAAAAGAGTAAACATCTATAAACCTAATTATAGGGCTGGTAATGAGGGAGCAATCTCTAAATACTAAGAATCAAGTCACTTGTCTTGGATCAACCTACTCAACATTAGTTGTAAGTTTGCAGCCCTATTTGTGTAGCTGCTGTTTGAAGCTTGAATACTGCTGTCTCTTTATACTCACCTATCCAAATCAAGATGACCAGTAAGAATTGTGCTTTTGCAACTAATAGATCATCTCTAATATGATGTGTTTTGGACAATTGGTAGGTGGTAGACAGTACTGTTAGTATATTAATTTTTTTCTGCTAATAACATTGACTTTGGTCTCTAATGCATTGCATGGAGATTGAATTGCAAATGGGTGATTTCACTCAGCAGTTAAGAAGTATATTAAAGAAGTCTGGCGGTCGGATAATTATACAAAGGGAGTTCAAAATTGGAGAATGCATTAGTCTCTATTTTCTCCATTAATTTATCTTACAATTGCCCTTAATAAAAGCTTGATTGTGGTGCATCCATTGCATTTTGATTGGTTGGTGCTGTTTATATTTGTTAGCTTTTTCAGGTTTTCATTGCACATTCTATGTTTCAACAGCTCAATAGGAATTTCCATTTTCTTTTATTAGACATGCAATTTCCATTTTCAACGATTATGTTGTAATCATGTCTGTGCTGCAAGTTACAGGTGGTGGATATTGTTTAAGTCATATTTTTATCATCATCGCAGGAACCCATTATTGAATGCTACAGGGCATCAGATATTGATACATGTCTCAGGTTGAAGAGGAACCATCTAATAGCACTGGCATTGTTGGTGGGTTGTGACTATAACTCACATGGAGTACCAGGCATTGGGCTTAACACTGCAGTGCGCATTGTCCACTTATTCCAGGAAGAGGAGATTCTTGACAAGTATATTTTTCAGATTAGTTGAATCAAATTTTCAGTGGTTGCAATTTTTGAGTAGGCTTTCTCATTTTAGATTTTGATGTGCATCACCTATTCCTGTAAGAGAACATTGATATACTATGTATTGGCAGGCTTTGTGAATTAGGTAAGGGAAATGTATTGTTGTGTTCAGAGATGGACAATTCTAGAACAGAAATTTTTGAATCAGAACACAAAGCTGGCATGCCTGTGAAAAAGAGACCTCACTGTTCTCATTGTGGGCACCCAGGGAACAAAGTGAGTCATCTTAAGCTTGGCTGTGATGTTTGCAAGGGCCTTTACAATGATGGAAAGTGTGTACAAAAATATCCAGGTTGGAAATGTGAATGTGCAAGCTGTATGCAGGTAAGTGAAATCTAGGGATCTCTCTCATTCTCCTTTTTTCTGTTGATACTGATACGAAAAGTAATTATTTGTTTAGATGAATATACCAAAGCTTATGCCCGGAAGGAAATGCCTCCTTGGGACCATTTTTGTACCTTCAATACTTCCTAAGCAGCGGCTTTATGAATCGTGTATATGTATTCTAGGGAAACAAATACTGTTCGTCAAAACCTTGATACTTTTACCATGAAGAAATGTCATTTAGATTGTTGATTTATTTTATGGCATTTGGCATGTATCTATAACTTTTCTTATGAATAAAAAAATCAAAGCTTAATTAGAGAACAACATTCCTACATGTTTTCATGATATTCAAGTACAATATACTTTGTTCATGTGTGCATGATCAATTCTCTATCAAAAGAGGGTCTTTTTACTTCAGAGTTCATGTTTCTTGCTAGCTAGGGCTCTAATTTGTAAATCACTTGCAAAGGAGAACTAGTTGAAGAGCACTCAATTATATTGAGAGGGGGGGGTGAATCAGTAAAACAACAACCTTTTATTTTTTCAAATCTTAATTAACCACAGCAGTAATACTTCAAAACTTAATCATCCACAACAATAACACATGCAAGATCTAACAATAAGGAACACAAGATGAACACATGATTTATGTGGAAACCCTTGCGGGAGAAAACCATGGAAAAATATTTACTTATATAGATTTTCTTGTAGGCACCAACCTACTTCATTAACAAAGCTTCTTTCATAGGCATCAACTCACGTGAGACACCAATTCCCACAACTGAGCACCAACTCAGAAAGAGACACCAATATCTTCTAATGAGAGGCTCCAACCTCCTGATCTCCTTAATTAGAAGGCACCAACCTCCTAATGAACAATATAACAATTTATTTGCGACGTCTTCTTAGATGTGCCCTAAATCACCTTCATAAATCTGCTCACTACTTCACCAAAATCTGCCTTTATAATCTCCTAAAATTCTTCATAAATTCTGCCATAAAGCTTGATAAATCTGCTCATATGTCTCTCTTAATTCTGCTCATAGGTCTTCAAAAATCTGCACTTAAATGCCTTTTAATTTTGCTCTTTACATGAATGATATTCAATGAATTGCTTGCCTTCAAATGATCTTCACAATCTCTTTAAATATTCTTACCAAAAGAGGCGACTTTTTGAAGCAACACATACATTGCAAATGGATGCAACTCCTTTTAAATACCCCTTTCATCTCTACCTTGGGCACTTCAATAGGGGTTGGCCCCTATATTTAATTATATTTATTTTTTTATTTTAAAAAATAAACCTAAAAAAATGGGGCGTCCCACTTTAGAGGGTCGGCCCTCCATAAAAAAATAATTTATAATTTTTATTTATTTTAATGAGGGTGTCTAGAGTCTAAGGGTCAGCCCTTAGCAATAATATATATATTTTTAGTTTCTTGCATTTCCAATCTTGGTTTTCGAACACTTTTGACATTAATGACAACAATTTCCAACAATCTCCCTCTTTGTCATTGATGGAAGCCTTGCAATCTGTTCATGCAACAAGACCATACATCTCCCCCTGGCTGAAATGCTCCCCCTTACTCTACTCCTCCTCCTTTAACATCAAAGGCAAAGGTTTTCCAAGGCTGAAAAATAAAGCAATGGATAGCTCCCCCTGAACACATGCTTTTTCTCAAGGATTTAGTGACTAGATGAGAGTGGTATCACTCCCAATTTCTCCCTCAAGTACTCAAAAGTCTCTTTTGGAAGGGGCTTTGTGAAAATGTCCGTGACTTGTTCTTGTGTAGCAATGTACTCCAACTTCACTTGCTGATCAACTACTTTCTCTCTTAAGAAATTATATTTGATTGGAATATAATTTGTCTTGGAGTGCATAACCAGATTCTTCAAAATGTTGATTGCAGTTGTATTGTCACAAAATATGGAGATGGGATGCTCATACTCAACCTTAATATCCTTCAATGTTTTTTTCATCTAGAGAACCTATGTGCAACAAGCTGTTGCTGCGATGTATTTCACCTTTGCCGTCGATAAAGAAACTAAAGCTTGTTTCTCTCTCAACCAAGATACAAGACCGTTACCAAGGAAGAATACTCGTCCACTAGTACTTTTTCTATCATCAACACTACCGGCCCAATTTGCATCCATATATGCTGTAAGGGTGAAATCTTCACCTCTTGGATACCACAACCCAAAATCCATAATTCCCTTTAGATATTTGAATATTCTTTTGACCGCTTGCACATGAGTTTCCTTTGGTGCTTCTTGAAATTGTGCCACCATACCAACTGCTTGCATAATGTCAGGCCTTGAAGCTATTACATATAATAAGCTTCCAATCATTGACTTATAAAGAGTTTGATTTGCTTCAAGTGATTCATCACCCTTAATTTACATCCTATTACCATGGGTGTACTCGTAGGATTACAATCCTCCATTCTGAACTTTTACAACTTTTCCTTAACATACTTGGTTTGTGAGATAAATATCCCTTTGTTTGATTGAGAAATTTGTAACCCAAGAAAGAAAGATAATTCACCAAGCATAGACATTTCAAATTCTTTTTGCATCTCCATGGAAAACTCTTGACACATATTGTCACTACTTCCTCCAAATATAATATCATCCACATACACCACAACTATCAATTGATCCTCACCCACAGTTTTGATATAAAGGTTGGTATCCACAATTCCTTTCTTGAATCCTTGTTGTAGTCTTGCATACCATGCTCTGGGAGCTTGTTTTAGTCCATAAAGTGCTTTCTTCAATTTGCACACATAATCCTTGTTTTTTGACAACAAGAACCCTTCTGGTTATTTAATGTATACCTCTTCCTCTAGATTGCCATTAAGGAAGGTGGACTTAACATCAATCTAATAGACCTTGAAATTTTTGAAACTAGCAAATGCTAAAAGCATTTTAATAGCTTCTAAGCTAGCAACAAGAGCAAAGGTTTCTTCAGATTCAATACCTTCTACTTGTGCATACCCTTTGCATACCAACCTTGCCTTGTTGCTTACCATTTGACCATCTTCATTCAGCTTATTCATGAAGACCCATTTAGTGCCAATTACATTTTTGTCTTTGGGTATTGGGGCAAGTTCCCAAGTTTCATTCTTTTCTATTTGATTAAGTTCCTCCTCCATGGCTCCTATCCAAAAATTGTCTTCACTTGCTTCTGTGAAGTTCTTAGGTTCTATCTTGGAAAACAAAGACATTTTCATGATCTGAAGTATTAGCCAATCTTCGCCTTGTCTTAATTTCTCCATCTTCGTCACCAATAATCAAATCTTCTGGATGGTTTCTTTGAATTAATTTAGAAGATGTCTTGGATGATATTCTTGATGGTGTCTTTGGATCTCTTTGCTCAACTCTCTCCTTCTTAGTTTCTTCCTTTGGTTTCTCTTCTTTGCAAATTCCCTCATTTGAGGAATACCTTCTTGTGCCTTTTCTTCGTAGTATATTCCCTCATATACTTTCACATTTGCACTTTCAATGATTTTATGTAGCCTCTTATTGTAACATCCGTATGCTTTACTTCTTGAAGAGTAGCCAAGGAATATTCCTTCATCATTCCTAGATTCAAACTTTCCCAAATCTTCTTCATCTCTTCCTATGTAACATGTACTCCCAAACACCTTGAAATACTTCACCATTGTAGGCCTTTCTTTCCATAACTCATATGGTGTTTTTCTGTCATTCACTATGATTTGTCCATGGTTTAAATATAGAATGTTGTATGAATCGCATCTCTCCAAAATGTGTCAGGTAACTTAGACTCATTCAGCATGGCTCTAGCCATTTCTTGGATTGTTCTATTCTTCCTTTCCACAACCCCATTTTGTTGTCGAGTTCTTGCAGCTGAATAATGTCTTCTTATTCCATGCTTTTCGTAGAAGGCTTCAAACTCATTTGAAGTGAATTCTCCTCCTCTATCTGATTGAAGACATTTGATAGTTTAGCCTATTTCATTCTCCACTAAGGATTTGAATGCCTTAAACTTGTCAAAAGCTTCATATTTTTCTTTTAAAAATGTGACCCAAGTCATTCTAGAAAAGTCATCAATGAACAATATGAAATACCTCTCTCCTTGCATACCTTTTGTTCTGGTTGGATCACAAAGATCCGTATGTATGAGCTCCAATAGTTTCAATGTAGAGTTTTCCTTTGATTTAAAACTCACTCTAGTTCGCTTCCCAGTTGACATTGCTTATAAGTGATGTTTGAAGGCTTTGAAACCTTTGGCATGTCTCTCTCAGCTTCCTTTCGGCTGATCTTGACAAGATTGTCAAAGTTTATGTGCTCCAATATCTTGTGCCATAACCAACTTTCATCTTCTTGACTCATACAACATCTTTCTCCTCCGATCTCACTAAGAACATAGAGATTGTTAACCGCTCTTTTGGCTTTTTGACACTTGCTTTCTTGATTTGCTAATTTCACATCTTTCAGCATGAAATGTAAAAGTGCACCCTTGGTTACACATTTGACTTACACTTAGAAGATTATGTCATAGCCCCTCAACATATAGCACATTTGTTTTACCATTATCAAGGCTAAGTGTGCCTTCCCTTGATATCTTTGTGGAAGCATTATCTTTGAATTTCATTGATCCACCATTCGCTTGTTTGAAGGTAAGAAATTTACTCTTATCACCTGTCATATGCTTTGAACAACGGCTATCAATATACCATTCATCTCCTTCATTTCGTGCATGTAGAGCCGTTTGAATTAGAACGGATTTTTTTTTCTTTTCTTCTTCTTCCTTCTTTCTCCATATTTTTGAATTCCCCTCTTTTTGCTTGATTGCTATTTCTTCTTCCTTCTTACTTTGATTGGAAGGTTCTACAATGCCACTTCTACAAAATTTTGCTGTATGCCCAAAATTGTTGCACTTGTAACATATGACGTTGTAATCCATATGAGGAGCAAAAGAGTTAATTATGACTTTTGTTCTTGTTCCATGCTCCATATTCCATTGCTTTATGCCTAAAGTTATTTCGTGGATGCATTCTACAATCTATTGCTTTATGACCAAATTGATTGCACGAAAAGAAATAACCAAAGAGACACCAATCCCCACAACTGAGCACCAACTCTGCAAGAGACACCAATCTCTTCTAATGAGAGGCTCCAACCTCCTGATCTCCTTAATTATAAGGCACCAACCTCCTAATGAACAATATAATAATTTATTTGCGACTTCTTCTTAGATCTTCCCTAGATCACCTTCATAAATCTGCTCACTATGTCACCAAAATCTGCCTTTATAAACTCCTAAAATTCTTCATAAATTCTGCCATAAAGTTTGATAAATCTGCTCATATGTTTTCAAAAATCTGCGCTTAAATGCCTTTTAATTCTGCTCTTTACAAGATGATATTCAATGAATTGCTTTCCTTTAAATGACCTTCACAATTTCTTTAAATATTCTTGCCAAGAGAGGTGACTTTTCAAAGCAACACATACATTGCAAATGGATACAACTCCTTTTAAATGCACCCTTTCATCTCTACCTTGGGTGCTTCAATAGGAATCGGCCCTATATTTAATTATATTTTTTTATTTTTTATTTTAAGAAATAAACCCCCCAAAATGGGGCGCACCACTTGAGAGGGTTGACCCTCTTCATAAAAAAATAATTTACAATTTTTATTTATTTTAATGAGGGCACATAGAGTCTAAGGGTTGGCCCTTACCAATAATATATTTTATTTTATTTTCTTGCACTTCCAATCTTGGTCTTCCAACACCTTTGACATCAATGACAACAATTTCCAACACTAGTAATGTACTTGCAAGATTGAACTTTAAGCAAAAATTGGCAAAAATGCGCAATTAACCACCAAAATCACAAAATGCCACTGTTGATGATTTTTACCTAGACAAAATTGCTTTTTAATAAGAAATTGTGGTCAACTTTTGGTGACCAATTTCTTCATGTGTCACATTAAAATTGTGTTGTGATTTTCGATGCTTTTTCATTTAGTTCCGTGCAGCCTTGGCTCAATGGCTGGCTATTGGCATCGCCCTCGCTCTCTACAGTGAATGGGCAAAGAGGGAGAGATACCCTATACATTTTCGCAGACCGGTTGGGGGCGTGACACCCTTCAGTTGCAAAGAACGGAATTGAGGTGACTGCCTAAGCCAAGTAAAGGGGCTGACAAAGTGAGAAGAAGCATGAGTGGGCTTTTTGGCCCATTTTCCAATATCGTTTGTTCTAGTGGACAGATTCAACATCAATTTTGGCATAGTTAATATGTCACCCATTATAGAATTTACATCATGAATTATAAGTATTTTTAAAAAAATCCAAATTTTGATATGTTTTCTAAATTATAAATATTTATATATTTTGAATTTATATTTGCAAATTACAAATATTTTTAATATATATATTTACAAGTCGTGAATATTTTTAGTATTTTATATTCATAAATCCATACTTATACTTGAGGCCTTGAACCCATACTTGTTACTATATTAGGATTGGAAACTTATTTTTCACTATTTGTTTAAAGTTATTTTACTTTGTTTGGAAATCTCTATTGGTGTTCGTTGATATTAATTTTTTAGGTTAATTGTTAGTTATATGTAGTTTAGGCTCTTTGCAATTGAATAAATTTCATGTGGAGCATAATTGTGGGATTTAAATTTATTTAGGATTTCATTGACTCTGAAAGTCTGTTTGTAAGTCAAGTGATAGGATTTTGGAATCTTATTTCTTTCTAGTATTATAATTGAAAGCTCTAATGGTTTTATTATACTAATATTGTGTAGTTATTAATTAAAAAAAGGAATAAAAATTGACATTAGTCAAATATAGAAGTGTGAAAGTCGAGCATTTTTTGAAAGTTTGGAGGAGCCTTGAAGCTTGGTTGAAAGTGATAAAATTATGAAAAATAGCATGTCCTATGAAGGTGTTGTACCCAAACCAAATTTTTTGCTTCATCAAGGCATTTTGCTTAAAATGGTCTAAACCTTGTTAAAATGATGTCAAAACATAGTTTTTGGGCAATTCAAATATGGGCTTTGAGTCAGTGTGATGCCACGGAGACATTGGCAAAATTTGAAAAAATTGAAGATTAGGGTTTCTGGACCCTTTTTTTAGGTCAAAAACCCTAAAAGTTGAAATTTGTTAGAATTAGCTGAAATTTGTTTTGATTGGCTTATTTTGCTTCATGATCACAATGGTGAAGTTAGTTTCAGTTAAAACTCAATTTAAGCCTGGTGGGTAGTTTTCGTTTTTTTAAAGTGAGAAGTTAGGTTTTCTGAGCTCATCAATGGTAGATGGCTAGGTGCTAGGTGTCGAAAGCTAAGCTGAAAACGCTTCGGTGATGTTTCTATGGCGAGTTTTGTTCGAAAAGTTTCTTCATCTCGGAGGGGATTTTCGACGAGGTGAAGATGCTGTAAAAATGGCTTACTCTGGAATAAAAAGCGCAACTCTGAGCTAGGGGCGCCCTTCATTCTGGAGGCCTAGATCAACTTTTTGTGACTTCTCTCTTCCAAGATCTCTTCTCCGGAATCCTGTTAGCAATGTCCTCCCTTATAGGTCGCAATGACCCCCATTATAGGTCGCAATGACCCCCATTATCGGTCACAATGTCCTCCATTATCGGTCGCAATGACCTCCATTATAGGATGCAATGTCCTCCATTATCGGTCACAATGACCGCCATTATAGGACGCAATGTCCTCCATTATCAGTCGCAATGACCGCCATTATTGGTCGCAATGACCGCCATTATAGGAGGCAATGTCCTCCATTATCGATCGCAATGATCGCCATTATCAGTTGCAATGATCGCCATTATAGGATGCAATGTCCTCCATTATCAGTCGCAATGACCGCCATTATAGGACGCAATGTCCTCCATTATAGGTCGCAATGACCTCCATTATAGGACACTTGGTGTCTCAACTCCTCTAGACTCAAAGGCAGTACCCTCGAATACCCCAGAGGCAAGCACCTTCTTGGCCCAAGTGGGCTCATCTTGCCCCCTCCTGGGTGGCATATCTACAAGAGGACTTCATTGTCCTAGTGGCTCAACTCCTCTAGACCCAAAGGGAGTACCCTCAGATACCCTAGAGGCAAGTAGCCCCTTGGCCCAAGTGGGCTCATCTTGTCCCCTCTTGGGTGGCGTATTTAGAAGAGGTCTTTGTTGCTATCTCCCTTTGCAATACTCTTGTAAGGTCCTTTTTACTGCATTGGTGCCCTGGTTCCCATACATTTCTTTTTCTCACTTGTCATGGGTTGTTGCTTCTTCAAATGCTTGCAAATGTTTTGAAATTCAGATTATTGTGTACGACTGCGAGGAGTCTCCAAAGTCTTGTATCCTCTTGTTTGACCGTTCTTCCATAGGATGGTAGGATTATGCTCTGATACCACTTGTAATGTCCCTTATTATGGTTTTCCTAAAGTTCGTCTTTATATTTACAAATGAAGATATTGAATGTGCCAATAAACCATAATCTTTGAGAGACATTAAAAAATACTGCTCCTGTTTATTTGAATAGCAACTTAAGGTGATTAATACTAGTGTGATTGTTTGATCCTTGTATATGTTGATATCATATAACGATGCTACTACTTGATCATAATTTTGTAATGATGTATGAATGGTTGATGGGCTGTAATGTCCCCATTTTTAGCACTACACATTCCAGAGATTGATAGCCTATTCTCGAATGCCCGTAGGCTAGTCAGTGGAAAAATTAGGGTTTCCATTTTAGAGGAGGTTTTGAAGGCTTGCATGCGATATTTTCTGATGCATGTTTGGTGGAGCTTTCTGGGTTTTTGGAGAGCTTTGAGATGTGGTAACATGCATGACGGGATGTTGACTTGCAATTTTGGTTGTTGATTGGTTGTTTTGGAGGTTTGGATGTTGGAGTTTTACAATTCTGATTCTGGATTCCTTCTAGTTTTTCAGCGAGCTACACAGTGGTGTGACATGCAATTGAATCGGATAACTTTTTTGGACTTACTATTTTTAGTAAGTACGACGGCTGCTCAGATTGTGGTTAAAATGAGTTTGGAACAACTTACTATTTTTAGCAGTATGCTATTTTTAGTAAATTCTATTTTTAGTAGGGTTTCTGCAATTCAGTTCTGTGGCTATATCTGGCGGGTCGGTTTGAGCAGTTTGGTCTCCAACACCCTTGGTGCTATTTTTGGCAATGCTATTTTTAGCAGCAGTTCACCAGTTCTATGCAAAGACTATTGTTGGCAAGTGTTCAGCAGTTTGATTCTATGGCTATATCTGGCAGGGCAGTATATTCTGTTGGGTCTCCAACTTTTGAGGTATTTAATTTGGCAAGTTAAATATTTGAGGAGATAATGTTTAAAGTGAAAATAATTCCTTTGCAATAATGGACGACTTCATAAAGGAAATTATTTAAGTGATTTATAATGTTTATTTTCACTTAACTTATGGGACGCCAATATTATACTTTATTTGCATTTTATAAAGTATATTGCCTTCATGAAAAATGGACGCTTTGGAGAAGATATTTGGATAATTATAAAGTATTTTCCTCATATGCTTTTGAACACCTAAGTGAAGGATGTAAAATACAAATTACAGTTTATTGAAGGTAAATGTGGATTTCACCTTGGGCACCCTAATTGGAAGGAAAAAAAAATTGAATTTGGGAAGAAGTTATAAATATGAGACTTGGCCTTCATTTGTAGTTATCTATTGTTTATCTTAATGAAATGTTGCTGAAATGGTTTCAGACATATTGCTTTGAGGAATGCATACCTCCTAGCTTATCAATTTTGTACTTGAGAAATAGTACCTAGCTGTTGAGACTGCTTCTTCAATCCAGAGGTTGCAGATTGAGCTTCAAGTTGGTTTTTGAGTGATATTTCATATTTTGGAGTTGCTGGTTCGATGCTTGGCTGAAGCACATTTTTACTCGTTGCTCCGCACTCAATTTTTTGTTGATTCTGAGTATTGACCCTATGCTTTAGTCTACCTTGGGTGCCCCTTCTTGCAAAGTTTTAGAATTCTTGGTGGGCTCTTGGTTTTTATATTGCTAGTCGACTTCTCCCAAGTCATATTTTTGCTTGGGAAGTGCCGAAAAGTTTTAGAAAAATAAATAACTACAGTTTGTTGCAGTCTCTCAATTCTATCTTGGTCACCCTTCTCTTATGCTTCATTTGCACTTGGTTTGACGTCATTCGGAAGTGTTATGACAAAGTTATGAGCGTTTTGGTGATTCTAGGGCTTGCTGGTATGAATTTCTAATTGCTGCAATTTTTATATCAGACCTGATATTTCAGTCTTTTTAACTATATTTCATATGCTGGATGGCTTGTACTTGTTTGGAGTTCATTTCCTAACATTCTAGAGTTCATTGGTTATCTATATCTCATTGTATTTGCAGATTGTTCATCATATTGTAATGCTGAATCAGTAGTACTGATCAGCTCTTTACTTTCTGCACTTTACATTTTGTATCCCCACTTTAGTGGAAGAGACTGGCCTCACCCTCTATTTACTTTTCAGTATTTACTTTCTTGTATCGCCCGCTGAAAAGCGGAAGGGGTCGGCTAGCCGTCCAAACATTTATTTTCAGTACTTTGTAATTCAATCCCATTGGAAAGTGGTTGAGTTGCATTTCTCATATTACTAATAGGCTAAGCTGTCAATACACTCCTGCTGAATAAGTGGTTGAGTTGCATATTTACTTTCCGCATTGTAATTTCAATTCCAGTCCTCCCGCTGAATAAGTGGTTGAGTTGATTGTTATTTTCTCTCATTGTACTTTCCTGCAGTTCTGATTTTATGCTAATGATCCCCTTTCGAGTATGCTCTCACCTTGCCCATACTGGGATCTGGGTTGATTAGAAAGAGAAAGGGTTCCATTCAGTTGGTTTATGGTTTCACTAATGTTAATGGGTGAAATTAATGTGTTAAAAAAATTGGCTAGCACATTTCAATGGTATCAGAGCTAAGATCCTACCATCCTGTGAAAATTCAACAATTCAGTTTGTTAGATGAGTGACAGAGAAATCAGATTTTTCACCTGAGTTCAGTTTAGCTTTCTGAAGTTCCGAAGATGTGTTTTCTAAGGATCGGGAACTGTGAGAAGTCGGATTTGATTGTGGCTTTTGAAGAATGTCCGTTCAAGAGGCAATGTGAGCATGAGGCTTCCATACTCCGTGAAGAATATCAGAACATGCCAAATGAGTTTAAGGACAGTGTTTCTTTTGACTGCTACTTGAAATGTGTGTTGATTAGGTATCCTGGAAAATTGGGTGTGGTCAACTACATCAAAGAAAATATTAAAAGAGAAGCAAAACATGCCTTGGACGAAGGTTCAAGGAAGGAAGAAGCAAAAGTGCTTGTTGGTGGTTTACAGTCCACAAATGAGCAAGTTGAAGAATCTTTGGTAGAGCCTCAAAATACTTCCTTAGTCTTGCATGTGATAGGAAGTGATGAAGGTCAACTTATTGAAAAGGACATAACAACAGTCTTGAGTCCTAATGAGGATTCATCCAATGAAGGTCTTGAGACTAAGGGCTACACGGAAGATGTTGGTAGAAATGTTGTGTGGGATGAGTTCGTTGAAGAAGAGCAAGTTGGAGGAAACTCTAGTGGTGTCTTTGAACCAGCTGATGACTACCTTCATGGTGATGTTATTGGTGGTGATTCCGATGTGTTTACACCTCTTCTTGTTGAAGATTTGGTGAAGGATTATTTCCCTCTTGCTGCGGTTCAGCCCTCTCAAGAGTTTTCACAAGACAAATTTATGACAAGTAGCCAAGAACTCTTTGGTATTCATTGGGCTGCTAATGAAGAAATCAGTAACATACCTATTCATGATGGGATTGTTGAAGATAAAAATGATAAAGTAATCAAAACAACCAGCTTTGATGACTCTTATTCACAGTACAATGATGGTGACATAGGTGGTATTTGGTTTGATCATCAAACTAAGTTCTTGGAGGAAGCTACTAATGAAGATATTAGTTTAAGTGAAAAGGGAAGTAACTCATTCAAAGAGTCAACACTTCAAGAGGGGTATGATAAGCATTTTCTTGCTCATCATCTCAATCAACCCATTTGCATTTGGGATCCAGGTGTGTTGGCATCAAAATATGACAAGGAACCTGTGTGGGATAAGTTTCCCTTCGATCCTAATGAAGACCAAAATTATGATTACATTGCAAGCTATGAGGTGGCCACAAAAGGAGAAGTTGTTTTTGATGAAGAAGCTTTCCCTGAAAAGCTCCATGATGATTCCCTTGAGTTGGTTGCAGCCACTAAGGAGGAGTTTGTTGCTTCCAAAACTTTCAAAATAGCATTCAATGATTCTTCATTGATCAAGTTGGAGGTTGCCATAACCTCTGATCAAAGAGATAGTGAGGAGAAAGAAGAGCTAAAAGACCTTATGGCTCTTGAAGAAGAAAGATTTAAAGATTGTTTTGAACACAAGTCTGATTTTCCAATTCAAGAGGCTAATTGCAAACTTAGGGTTGAAGAAATTGTGGAGTGTGTTCCTCTCCATGACATTAAGCATTCACCGCGAGTTGATGGTGAAAGACAAGAAGGTTGGAGCAGCTATGAGGGCAGCAAAGACACAAAACAAAGTTCTGATTTTGAAAAGAAGCCAACTAGCAATTCAACATCTTTGCATGTTCATGGGTGGGAAGATCAATGCAAGGTATCTTTTGAAAAGGAAATGTTAGAGGATACCCAGATGGCCCTAAATGATGCAAGAAATCAGCTTGCTGATTACAAACTTTTCAGGGAGCAAGAGAATGAACAAAGAGTTGAATAAATCAAGCAAGTAGTTGGAGAGCTTGATAGTCTTCAGGAGGAGTTTGATCTTGAGAGCCTCTCAAGAAAATCAGGAGTTGCAGATTTGAATCAGCAAGATGAAAGGGACAACTTTCAAGTTTTCGACAATCCTCTCTTTAAAGTAGGTGTTGAGAAAAGTTATGATAATCCTCTCTTTGTGATGGATGATAGAACTGTGCATGAGACTGAGTATGGTTTCCAGTGCATGGATGATTTGATATCACTCCATGAGGATGTGCCATGTTTTGTGATTGGTAATCTTCCAAGGCAATTTGATAATGAATGCATAAGTGGGTTTGAAGATGAAGTCTCCACTTGGAAAGTGTTGAAGCAAGATAATTTCAACATCTATGACATCGAGGCGTTAATGAGACAAGTCTTGGTAGTTGCTGGTAACTTCATTACAGCAGCAAAGAGTAAAGATTTCAGACCTACTACTCATGAGGAATGGGAGAAAGGTGGACCAGAACATGGTGTTTGCACGTTTGTTAATTCATTCCTTGGGTTGGGTGATTCTTTTGCCCTTTCTAGTCTATTTTGAGAGTTGGATTTGAGGCCATCTAATGTTTCATGCTCCAATGTTGTTGAAGCTTTCATGGATTGGCTTCAAGGGTTCACTAGAGGAGACACCAATTTCTTGAGTATGCACTTGGTTCTTACTGGCACTTGGGGACGTGTTGAATTTTCTTTTCAGTGTGTTGGACAGCATTTTCAGTCGGGTATCCATGCTTGGGATCCTCAACTTGGCTTGATGAAGCTTATTACATATGGAAAAGAATTTTGGAGGGATAAGAATCAAATTATCAGATTTCTTGGTTCTATTCCTTTCATTACCAGCCACTCGTTGGTACCATTTGTTCATCGGCAAATGGATTGGAGAGAAATTTTGAGTAGATGCATTAATTTGGATGATGATTTTCAGTATAGCAGAGTAGTTCATCTTCTTGGATGCTGATTATTCCTAAATCAGATCATAAGTCAATCATTTCAGTCGTGGTGGGCAAGTGGTATACTTATTTTTAGACTTCACAGTCTCCTATCAGGACTGATTTTTGGCCTCAAATGCAAGAGGTGATGTTTCAAAGCAATCTGAATCCATCTTTGGGAGGTGTTCAAGTTGTTACCAATGACTATTCCTACGCTTTCCTTTGTACTTGTGCTTGGGGCATCAAACCTTTGATTGCCTTGGTTCATCATTCTGAAGCTCTTGGAGTTAGAATTGTGAGAAATTTCTACAATCTTCATGGTTGTATCATGATAATTCAGCTGAGGCTTAGTAGATTCATGTGGAGTCATGAGTTTGACTTTGATGAGCTCTTGCAAATGATTGCTTTCCTCCTTGCAAGAGGATTTGGAGAAGCCACATTTGCAGTTGTGGCTTTATTAGATACCTTATGGAGATATGCTGAGGATTACAGTATTGAGTGGAGTAGACTATCTCTCCCGTTGCCCAGGATGGTGATAGACAGTGGTATGGTTGATATTGTTGACTCAAAGTCTTTTGGGCATGAGATGCTTCAAGGGGTTGACTTCAGTCCTTCCAGTCTATTCATTTTGATTATCATGGATGGTAACTTTTTGGAGTTACAAGGGAGGTTAGTGTTTATTTGGCACGATGGTTTCACTTATGTGATCAGAGTAGTGTAGCATCGGCATGGTGGTTCCTTCTTGAGACAAACATGGGACCCTGGAATTGTACTTGGTTTGGCATGGATTAGTTCAAATTCTTTTGGAGCTGTGGTGGCATTGCTTGAGGACAAGCAATTTTGGGAAGGGCGGACTATAATTCCCCATTTTTAGCACTACACTTTCCAGTGATTGATAGCCTATTCTCGAATGCCCGTAGGCTAGTCAGTGGAAAAATTAGCGTTTCCATTTTAGAGGAGGTTTTGAAGGCTTGCATGCGAGATTTTCTAATGCATGTCTGGTGGAGTTTTCTGGGTTTTTGGAGAGCTTTGAGATGTGGTAACATGCATGACGAGATGTTGGCTTGCAATTTTGGTTGTTGCTTGGCTGTTTTGGAGGTTTGCATGTTGGAGTTTCACAATTTTGATTCTGGATTCCTTCTAGGTTTTTAGAGAGCTACGCAGTGGTGTGCCATGCAACTGAATCAGAAAACTTTTTTGGACTTACTATTTTTAGTAAGTACGACGGCTACTCGAATTGTGGTTAAAATGAGTTTGGAACAACTTACTATTTTTAGCAATATGCTATTTTTAGCAGAGTTTCTGGAATTCAGTTCTGTGGCTATATTTGGCGGGTCGGTTTGAGCAGTTTGGTTTCCAACTTTGGCAGTGCTATTTTTGGCAGTGCTATTTTTAGCAGCAGTTCACCAGTTTTGTGCAAAGGCTATTTTTGGCAGGTGTTCAACAGTTTGATACTATGGCTATATCTGGCAAGACAGTATATTCTGTTGGGTTTCCAACTTTTGAGGTATTTAATTTGGCAAGTTAAATATTTGAGGAGATAATATTTTAAGTGAAAATAATTCCTTTGCAATAATGGACGACTTCATAAAGGAAATTATTTAAGCGATTTATAATGTTTATTTTCACTTAACTTATGGGACGCCAATATTATACTTTATTTGCATTCTATAAAGTATATTGCCTTCATGAAAAATGGACGCTTTGGAGAAGATATTTGGATAATTATAAAGTATTTTCCTCATATGCTTTTGAACGCCTAAGTGAAGGAGGCAAAATACAAATTACAGTTTATTGAAGGTAAATGTGGATTTCACCTTGGGTGCCCTAATTGGAGGGAAAAGGAATTTGAATTTGGGAATAAGTTATAAATATGAGACTTGGCCTTCATTTGCAGTTATCTATTGTTTATCTTAACGAAATGTTGCTGAAATGTTTTCAAACATATTACTTCGAGGAATGCATACCTCCTAGCTTATCAGTTTTGTACTAGAGAGATAGTACCTAGCTATTGAGACTGCTTCTTCAATCCAGAGGTTGCAGATTGAGCTTCAAGTTGGTTTTTGAGTGATATTTCATATTTTGGAGTTGCTAGTTCGATGCTTGGCTGAAGCACATTTTTACTCGTTGCTCCGCACTTTATTTTTTGTTGATTCTGGGTATTGATCCTATGCTTTAGTCTACCTTGGGTGCCCCTTCTTGCAATGTTTCAAAATTCTTGGTGGGCTCTTGGTTTTTATCTTGCTAGTCGACTTCTCCCAAGTCATACTTTTGCCTGGGAAGTGCCGAAAAGTTTTAGAAAAATAACTCCAGTTTTTTGCAGTCTCTCAGTTCTATCTTGGTCGCCCTTCTCTTATGCTTCATTTGCACTTGGTTTGACGTCATTTGGAGGTGTTATGACGAAGTTATGAACGTTTTGGTGATTCTAGGGCTTGCTGGTATGAATTTCTGATTGCTGCAATTTTTATATCAGACCTGATATTTCAGTCCTTTTAACTATATTTCATATGCTGGATAGCTTGTACTTGTTTGGAGTTCATTTTCTAACATTTTGGAGTGCAAATAAATAACTCCAGTTTGTTGTTGTCTCTCAATTCTATCTTGGTCGCCCTTCTCTTATGCTTCATTTGCACTTGGCTTGACGTCATTTAGAGGTGTTATGACGAAGTTATGAGTGTTTTGGTGATTCTAGGGCTTGCTGGTATGAATTTTTGATTGCTGCAATATTTATATCAGACTTGATATTTCAGTCCTTTTAACTATATTTCATATGTTGGATAGCTTGTACTTGTTTGGAGTTCATTTCCTAACATTCTGGAGTTCATTGGTTATCTATATCTCATTGTATTTGCAGAATGTTCATCATATTGTAATGCTGAATCAGTAGTACTGATCAACTCTTTACTTTCTGCACTTTACATTTTGTATCCCCACTTTAGTGGAAGAGATTGGCCTCACCGTCTATTTACTTTTCAGTATTTACTTTCTTGTACCGTCCGTTGAAAAGCAGAAGGGGTCGGCTAGCCGCCCAAACATTTATTTTCAGTACTTTGTAATTCACTCCCGCTGGAAAGTGGTTGAGTTGCATTTCTCATATTACTGATCGGCTGAGCCGTCAATACACTCCTACTGAATAAGTGGTTGAGTTGCATATTTACTTTTCGCATTGTAATTTCAATTCCAGTCCTCCTGCTGAATAAGTGGTTGAGTTGATTGTTATTTCCTCTCATTGTACTTTCTTGTAGTTTTGATTTTATGTTAATGATCCCCTTTCGAGTATGCTCTCACCTTGCCCATACTAGGATCTGGGTTGATTAGAAAGAGAAAGGGTTTCATTCAATTGTTTATGGTTTCACTAATGTTAACGGGTGAAATTAATGTGTTAAAAAAATTGGCTAGCACATTTCATGGGCTCTAGAATGGAGAATAGATAATGTGGTAAAGTTACTATGTCTGATTCTTATCTTTCTAAACTTGCAAGAAAGATGTAATTTGTTGATGTCTTTGACTGAATGCTATTTTCGAGTACAATCTTGTATGCCTGCAATATATGGTAAGGTGCTATGTCTGAAGTTGCCAATTGTTTATGCATCTTGTAGCTAAATGATTATAGGCTCCTTGGAAGTACTTTAAATCTTTGTTTGAATTCCCACTTGATTGAATTCATGATTGAAGGCTTGAACACATTTAAGAATCATTCACCCTCATCATACTAGTTAGCAGATCATAGTCATTCCCCTCCATTAATAAGTAGTAGATTTAAATGTTAGTAAGCTCCTGGTCAATTATTAATTCGATCAAAGTACTCTTAACATCCTTGGAGGGTTCAACCATAAGAGAGTTTAGGAAGCATGACTTGGTGGGGAGCCAAGGATCCATTATGCCAACTCTTTCCCTTTCTCTTATGATTTAGCCTCTTGGGTCTACTTAGTCCCCTCCCCTATTATAGAACTCATTGGTTCTCCCTTATAGGACACTTTGGTCCCTCATTATAGAACACTATGTCTTCCATTATAGGACGCAATGTCCTCCCTTATAGGTTGCAATGACCCCCATTATAGGACGTAATGCCCTCCATTATAGGTTGCAATTACCGCCATTATAAGACGCAATGTCCTCCATTATCGGTCGCAATGACCACCATTATCAGTCGCAATGACTGCCATCATAGGATGCAATGTCCTCCATTATAAGTCGCAATGACCTCCATTATCGGTTGCAATGTCCTCCATTATCGGTCACAATGATTGCCATTATAGGACGCAATGTCCTCCATTATCGGGCGCACTGACCGCCATTATAGGACACTTGGTGTCTCAACTCCTCTAGACCCAATGGTAGTACCCTCGGATACCCTAGAGGCAAGTACCCCTTGGCCCAAGTGGGCTCATCTTGTCTCCTCCTAGGTGGCGTATCTAGAAGAGGACTTCATTGTCTTGGTGGCTTTGATACCACTTGTAATGTCCCTTATGGACTTATTTTGGGTTTCACCTTTATATTTATAAATAAAGATATCAAATTAAGCCACAATCCAATAACCTTTAAGATTTTGTAAAATTGATGCACTATGGGTCGATCTAAGGCGCACTTTAAGTGTACTATAGTTTGATTGTTTGGTGTTTATGTATTGACAAGGGTCAATAATAGGAAGGAATAATAATACTGTGCTCTCAATAAGAATATTTCTTGCTGCTTGTGCCTCACTTGATCTGCCGTGTAAATATCTATTCTATTCTCCAGTTCTGTTTTATGATGATTCTTGTCCCCTCACTTCTTATTACCTTTTATATATCTCTGCATCAAAATGAAATGATACATCTCTTTGAAAAGAGATGTCTGTTTAAAAAGACATCACCTTAGTTAGTAACCATTTTAGACTAATTGTTGCCTTTATCTAATGTAATTGATGTCGCATTTGTTTGTCTTTATTTATTTCACCACAAATATTATCGTTGTTCATTATCGCTGCACTTAAATCATGATCTCTGTTTCCATCAAACAGAATATTTTAATTTAGGAGATCGCAGTCTATATTAATTATGTACTAATGCCTTTAAATCGCTGCTTATGTTTATCTCCAATGAGATAGCCATAGACTTCCAACAGCCCGACTCACTTTTAATGATGCGGCGGATCAGAGAAGTGAATGTAATAATGTAGATTTGTCACCATGATATGCTACTGGCAAATGGAAGGTGATGTGGCAGTGTTGACCATTCAATCTCCGTCGACAGACATAATACACGGCTTATTCATATCGGACCCACCAGTGTTAATACAGAATGGCTTAAGGCACTGGAAGATTGATCAAGACTTACTATAATACTATCAATCTGGTTGGGAAGGCATCGGGCCTACTGGAAAAGACAAGCAACCACCAAGATTGTGAAAATCGAGTTATGTTCAGATTTGGGTTTTTGTCAAGCTTGGTGATAGGCATACATACTTCAATTACAAGTTCGTATTCTGGCCATAGCATTTGAGCCTGGGTCGTATTGATTGATGGACGAGATTACAAGTATACTTCCCGTGTGAATGCTTACTCAAAGCTAGTTTCTATATGAGCCACCAGTGACATGACTCTGTAATGTCATTATTATTCAATGTTTCCCGTCAACATACTTATTATTTTATATTAGTTCCTTTTAAATATTATTTTTATTACTATGATAATATTAATTGTTTTGTTTTATATTATTATAACTATTATAATATAATTTTACGATGATTATAATAACATTAGATTGTTAATTTGTATTGTCAATCTTATAATTATTATAATATTATCTTATGATAATTATAATAATAACATTAAGTCGTTAATATGTATTTTGTCATTTTTCTATTTATTTGTATTTCAGTATGTTACGATCTTGGGGGACATGACATTATCTGAAATAAAAATAAATAAATAATAATTTAACTCCACTGTTAAATGTGTATTAAAAGGGAAGTTAGAGTCATACTCAGACAATGACCATTTGTAATGTTAGCTCTCCTTTCTCCTATAATACATTTCAACTGGATTCTTCTTTATCACTTACCTTCTATTTTATTTGATTACCAAACCATAATGTCCTTTGTGCATTGGGAAAGCAAACTAAGCTTTGGGTCCTGTTTACATATATTTAATTTACCAAGCCATGTGGATATGGTAACATTGAGGACCATACTTGACCTTTAACTTTGGGAGGTATTTTTTACTAGTTGCATTGTGGATCTATTATGTACAGAGTAACTTAGTTATATTGTTTTTAAGTTGAATCTTATGGTTTGTTGGTGTTATATTTCCTTGCTACTCAATTTGAGGGCATTGGTCTTCTTGCCCTGAATTCATGTGGCAGGAGCAGAAAAGGAAGGAGCACAATAAATGGTTGCACTGGCAAACAAAAACTTTTGCTAAAATTTGTGCAACTGACGGATTTCCAAATGATGAAATTGTCAATATGTATCTTGGCAACGAAACCAGTGCCCTTGGTGGTTTGTCTTACCATCCCTTGCTTCATTAATTTAATTGTACTTTGAGTTGTACATTCTTTGATTTCCATATGAATCTTCATTGAAATCTAAGTTGAACTAATCTCTGCAGATTTAAAGAAGAATACAGAATCTATTTCATGGCAGGCCCCTAAAATGGAGTTTCTTGAAGACTTCCTGAGCCATCATTTATTTTGGGATCGATCATACACACGTCAGAAAATCCTTCCTCTCTGCTCTGTGATGTTGTTGAGGAAAATGGCTGCAAATACGGAAGGAGTGGGCGCGCTAGAGAAAAGTCAGCTTTTGTACAATAGATATGTGCCACATTCAGTTGAGCGTATTAAAGTCCGTTACTCCCAATCCTTCTATGTACTTAAATGGAAACATGTAAACTCTGAGTGCACTAGTGATGACTGGTTGGGCTTAAAATCTAAAGTCTTACAACTGCAGAAGAGAAACGCCTCAGTGGAATGTAATTTTCAGAGTGGATGTGATGAAGAATTTCAACCTGTTGAAGTCAATACCAAAAAAGGATACTTATTTATAACTACAGATGAAGACATGGAGCTTGTTAGGGTTGCATGTCCCAAGCTGGTGGAAATTTTCGAATATGAAAAGGTTTGTGCTTATTATTTAGTAAATATTTTATGATTGATTATATTATATTTAAGTTCACATCTGATTTTATCTTCAGGCTGCTAAGAAAAGGAAGAGTGCTGTATCAAAACGGAGTATAGGAAAAGAAACCTCTACTGTAAAGCAACTCACCATAACATCGTATTTTAAGGCTACAAAAGGTCTAGTTACATCAAAGCCTAGGGAAACATTGTCTTCAGTTGGAGATAACCAGGACGTATATACTTGTGCAAATCTTACCTTACCTGTTCCACTTGAAAAAGCAGTAGAAAGCATAAAAACCCTGGTACCTGTATTGAATGATCCAGTTTCACAAGTTGAATCCCTGAACAAGAACAAGTTGAGGGCTGTAAGAAGACGCTTGTTCTAATCCAAGAACTGATTGGGAATTGCAATAGCTCCCAACTTGTCAGAAAACTGTTAAAAGTACATATTATACATTTCCCTTAATAGTTTTACTGCTTTTGGAGCATATAAGCCTCTGTCAATGTAAATTCGTGTCCTATTTATCAGCTATTAAATTTTTGTTTTACCTTGTATATATTTTGTCCACGGTCAGCACAACTGGATTTGAGAACTTGTGTATTTAAGAAATTGACTAATAAATTTGCTCACATTTTTATTTTTTTACACCCTAGTTTCTCTTTGTTATTTTTGTCTTAGCTTTTTATACAAATGTGAATGCTTAACATGAACAAGTTCACACGCTAAAAGGAAGCCATTGCATATGCCATGATATTTTGCATACAAATTGACTGCAATCATTGCGGGATAAAATGTAATTTGATATTGTTCACGAAATAAGGATTAAGAGCAAAATAGGTTAAAGGATAGTCCCATATTGGATGAGTGACATGCTGATGCTAAATTGATTTAAGGCCTTGATCATGTCAAGTTAGTCCTTAGGAAGTTAAACTGCCAAGGTTCTTCATTTTGATGTCAAATGAAACAAGAACAGAAAACATGAAAGCAAGTTGGAAATGTCGCACTAGAAAACTGTTGATTACATCAAATCTGTATGGCATTTCCATCAATGATTTAGGTTCCTATTGATTGTTTATTTCATTGTTGTTTGAAATGGCAGCAGTGAACATTTGTCAAGATACTTGCTATTGTGATGCATGACATGCCATTCTTTTCTGTTAGCTGTGTATAATTAAGAGAATATACTACAATAAAATTTTAGTTAAAAAATCTGGTAAACAACAGCATGAATTAAGGTTGGCTTCTACTCTAGTTTAAAATTGCAATAAAAAATATTGGCATGCTTAAATAGGCTTGAGAAAACAATTTACGAATTGGTCCCTTTTTATGGAGTTTATAGTGTCAATAGCCAATTCCATGTGAAGGGAAGATATGAGACCGATGAACAAAGAATTTCGCTACTATTTGTTTTCTATAGCCTATTGAAGAATATGGTCACTTAAACTATTAATAAGTTGTGCTTTTTGGTTTGGATAAATTTATATAATATAATGCTTTTTATTTTCATTAAATAAAAAAACAATAGGAGTTTTCCTGTGTTTGGCTTTAAGGACTTAACTATTAATGAGTCTAAAACTATGTTTTTCATTTTAAGTGTTTCTAGTACCAAATTTTTGTATGATAATGCCTATGTTTTTGATAAGGTAAGTAGGGTTTTGAAAGGGCCTAGAACCTTGTACAAAGCAAAAAAAAGGAACACAACCAAACACCAAAGTATCAAACTTTGCTAACGAAACAGAGTAGCAGAAACAACGGAAGCAACGGAAACAGTGAAAACACTGTAGTAACACAACAAACTATCAACCAACACCTAGCCACCAAATAACCAGGAACAACATAACACTCAGAACAAACAATAGTCCTAAGTCTAAGACATAAAAACAACAATGGCCATGAGCTTGATAAAACTTACAATTGCAAACATAGGATACAGATCCAGGATCCCATCACCAATCTCAGACCCCCCCCCACCCTTCAATAGGAGACAAGAAAGTGAAACAAAAAACAAGGCAGTAAATGCTCCCAATAAACAACTCCAACTTCCCAAAACTCTTGACCTCAATAGAAGAGTATGGTGACAAAACAGAGCATAAGGCAGCAAAAAGCCCACTCTAGCACCACTAAGCCCCTCTAGCTAAACCTATCTCCACCTCAATAAGAGATAGCTCTACCTCCACAGGAGAAGTTAGAAAGGGGGCCATCAGAAGGTCACTACTTTCAACCAAATCCACAAACTCCACCTCAATAGAAGTCACAAAATGAGGAATCAGGAAGAAAGTAAGCACAATAGAATGAGCAACAACAATACCCTTTAACCTCAAAACCACTTGGGTTGTTAGACAAAAAAAAAACAAGATTTTCAAAAGAGCTTTAAAGACAACCTCCATCAAACACATTTGCAACATGAAACTAATAGAACAAATCCACAAGAACAAACTAGCTTGCACCACACAAGTGATAAAACCCCATCTCCCTTGAAGCAAACAAGAGATGGCCTCACAAACCATGAGACCCAACAACGCTGCATCCACAGGGGACCATAGATCTGGCCAAAGAAGCCAATAACCAACCTCGAACATAGGGAAAGAACTTGACAACAAACCCCCAAAAAGTCTTAGATAACACCTCCTATGCAGTAGTTGACATTGCAACTAACAATATCATGGAAAGCCATATAAACTTCCACAACCCAGAACAAAAAATTCAACTATAGATGAGCAACACATCCTATAGCCAACCAAATCATCATCAAATAGTAGATCTTCAATAAGGAGCAAACCCAAGAAGAAAAGAACTTGGGTAAATTAAAACCAATCTTCCAAAAGTAGCCAATATCACAATCGTGACCAAGATGATCGCACCCCAAAAAACTATATCAACATGGCAAGGAAAGCAACCTCCAAAAAAGATGGAAGTCGTTCTTGGCAACAAAAGGGGGAAGGGTTGAAAAAGAGGAGCCTTTGAGAAAGATAAACCAATCTCAGAAGAAGCAACAACCAATCCTCCAACAACTACCCCACTGCAAATAAAAGCTCCAAAAGCAGCGTCCGACCCAAGAGTCACAAGAAAGCCAGCCGCAATAAACAAAACATTGCCCCAAAACCAGCTCCTGCCCAATGCAAGAGAGAAAAGGCACCATCCACCATAGTATGGAAACAAAACAAGCAAAGCACTAGCCAACCAAAGTGGCATGTCATGTCCCTGAAATTGTAGCATTGAGATAAAAAACATCAAAAACAAGAACAAAATATATATTAAAAATATTGACTATTTAATATTATTATTATTGTAGACACTTAAATTGTCATGAGCTTACGACGCCATTTATTCGATTAATTTTTCGTCTAAATCTAATTCTTCGTCTAACCATAATTCATCATCTAACCCTCAATCCAATTTCACCCTCTTTTCACACACATAATTAAATAATTTTTATTATTTAATTATACTAATATTTTCCATTTCATTAATCCATCTGATTAAACAATTATTACTTAATTATTTAATTATTAACATTGTCTTTGATTACATAAATACTTTTATTTATTTCATCTCACTAATCTAATAATTAATTAAATTATTTAAATTTAATTAATTATCCATGGTTTTGAAAGTAAATGATTTTTAATTTTCAAAAAATGAACTCTTACATTTCTCCATGATTTTCGAAAAGTGAACTCTTACACTCCACTAATTTAAAAATTTAAACTCTTCCAAATGGTCATGATTTTCAAAATTTAAACTCTTCCAAATTGCCACTAATTTGGCTGATTTTCTTCCACTCACTAATTTTGCCTCCATTCCACAAATTTCTCCAATTACGTGGCACTAATTTCGAATTTGAGAATGAGCAAGTTTCCTATGAAACTTGTATCATTCGATCTCAACCCTTCATTTCTCTACTCAATCTCATCTATCCATTTCACCAATGTCTCATCTATAAATTCGGGCTTTTGAGCTCTTCATTTCTCTAACCACCATCTTCAACCTTTCGCTGAAATTATCATCTTGAATCACCACCATCTTCAATCTTTCACTATCCCCATTTTTCGTCTTAAGCCTTTTACTTTGTGCACTTTAAAATTGAGAGCAACATATCTTAAATATTCAAAAGCGAAGGAGAGAAGAACAATGAAGATCAACCAATGAAAGTATAAAGGTATAATTTGCTTTGTTTGTTTGCATTCAATTTCCTTTATGCTTATTTGTGCTTCATTGTTTTGGATTTGATTTTATAAGCTTAATTCTAGTGGTTTGGTGGTTACTTTCAAGGATTTAAGCTTTGCCAATTGAATTTTGAGATCTATACAATTGGTGACCCGATGTGAAGAACATTTGCTTTTTTTTCCAACTTTCTTGTGTGAAAGTTTTTGGTGTTTATGTCTTGCACGTTATGGATACTTTCAAGAGGTGGAGAAAATCAGACCTTTTAGAGGCTGTTTGAGGACAAATAGACATCACCATTGCATCTAGAAGCATTGTTCCATAAATTTTCATATATTATACTCTATATTTTGGTGAAAATTTGTATTTTCAACTTTAAAAAACGTGGTTTGCAGGAACTTTCTTTGTTAATCCGTACATTGTAGGGATCTGCACTTTTTGGTTTTTTTTTATTGCTGCATCTTTTTAAATATCTGTTACTGATGAATGTGGTTTCAGTGGCCGGTTAGAAAATCAATTTACAAAAGTTGAATCAATTGTTGAGAGTGCCTACTTCTTTTTTCACAATTTCTGAAATACTAACCTGCAGTAAAACTGACATAATTTGCAAAGTACTCATGGGATTTTCAAGTTTTTGTAGGCGTTGGAAAACTGCTTCTAATGTGCATGTTGTGGATCAGACCATTTATTCATATCAAAAATTAGAAATCAGATATAATCAGTTAAAATGAATGTTTCAATTTCAAACCTTGATTTTTGATAATTTCATAGAAGTTCATAAAATTTCCAAAAAAGTTTTAATGGAGTGATTAGTTTTCGATTTGAATCTGGTTTTTGAGTGTTTTCACTAATAATTTTGTGCAACACATTTTCGAGAGCCAAAGGAAAAAAAAAACTTCTAACTAAATTGGTTTTGCAGCATGTCAAAATCATTACTTGGACTACTAATCTAATTGTTGTAGAACGTTGTCAAAGGCTTATTATGAACTACTAATTGGTGTGTTGTAGGTTCACATGTCAAAGATTTGAAATTGAAACTTGATGTTTGTTTGTCGAAGACTGGAAATTGAAACTAATAATGGTGGTTTTGCAGGGCTTTCATTAATTAGATATCTTTTTCAAGTGTATGTTTGCACATAGATTAATTAGGGGGTTAATTAATCACTGTTTGTTGTGCTTGTAAGGTGGTAGGTATATGCTCTCACCTTGTGTAAACTTGGTGATCAGAAGCTAGACCCATCTCTTTTATGTTCTTAACCCCTTAGAGGGTCTGCCTCTCGATTTGTGAGAGGGTACGAACCAAGTGGTACTTTCATTTCGGTCTACTATACAAATAATTGTAGTTGTGACAAAAGTCATCAATCACCTGGTGCAGGTGTTCTATATCGACAAAAGTCTCCCTTAGTATCCATGAGATGCATAAAAACCCTTTCTAAGGGTTGGGAGATCTCTTAAATGAGTGAACCGCCACATGTATAGACACTGATTATCCTGAAACATTGACTAGAAACCACTTGTTGTAGAAGCCAATTTTTTTTTTTGCTTGGTCGTGCAGGAGGTTAGACCTCCAAAGCCACCCTACACGTACTATTCATGGTGGAGACAAAAAATCCCTCGATTCATAAGATCTCCAAATCTTCGGGGTAAGAGATTTGGTGTGCCCATGCTGTGGTGGGGGAGCCAGTGTCACCAATATCTCTAGTTGTTTGCCTTGTCTTAGTGTATGGAGTAATCCAAGTAGGGACTTAGCAAGTAGTGTCCTCTTTCTAGCCTAGATTGTGCATGTTTATGAGTGTTTTCAAACTTTTTGAGAGCAATGAATTTTTTTGGGCTAATCTAGGCCCCCATTAAAACTTTAACTCTGATTTTGTATTAGAGTCATCCAAAAAAATTTGTTTGTCATGTTTTGTGTGTGTTCAAAACAAACATTTTCAATCTCAATCAAACATCACACTTGAAATGTATAACATTTCAACCTTGAAAATCTCAAAAGCTTGATCAAAAAGTCAAACAACACAAATGTCCACATGATCTCTTGTAAAACCAAAACCCCTAAGCGAAAATCCTCGTTTCGCTTTTTCAAACATAGACTTGTAGCTCAATGTTTATTAGAAAATGCATTTTGAAGAACTACTGCAACCGAGACATATTGCTGACAAATTTTTATCAACGCCCTTTGAGAAATGAACTAGACTTACATGTCCAAAATGAGCCTAGCATTTAAATCTCTTGGGGCATCGTTCTTTATTTCTGATCCTTCAATCCTTGCATATCTATATCATTCCACCTAGTCCTTGCATATTTCGATCATTCTATTCAATCACGTCCTCAGTCCTTGCATATCCATCGTTAGCCAAAAAAACTTTTAGGTTGCACTTAGGTTACTCTCCTTAGGTCTTGAATCAAACATTGGCTATTTATCACCTGTATCACTTGAGGTTCATCATCCTTGAGTTAGGGAATCTATCATCATCTTTGAGTAGGGAGATCTTCTTGGAGTTCATCATCTCCTACTTTAGCATACCCTCTCTTGATCACTTGTCCTTGTGTCTATCCATCATAGTAGAGGTAAATCCTTGCATCACAATTATCTTCAGACCTAGAGTTGCCTTGAGTTCTTTCATTTTAATTATATCAAGCTTGTCATCTATAGAGTCATACCAATCCATTCCCATATCTTATCTTCGAGTCATATTAGTTTGCATTACATTCTAATCTTGAGTCACATACATTGTCTAGTTCTAGGTCAAAGATCAGAACAATTGCCTATGTCCCCTAAGACAAGAATAAGAGTGTTTCAAGAGGAAGGAAACCCTTGGGGAAATGATTTTGATGGAGAATATCACATTAGTGTTGCAACTAGTGAAAAAAATGAAATTGATAATGAAGAAGTAACCCAATCTCATATAGAAGAAGCACTTCATGATCATAGATTCACTAAACTGCTTAAAGAGGTGGTCAAACGTAATCCACAACAATACTTTAGGACCCTTGCTGATGAAGGAATCAAACCGCCTCTTGATTTTGACATATCACTACTCACGATGAATGAAAAACAAGAATTTAATGAATTTAAGCATACCAACACAAACAATGATGATAGGACCAAGGATCACAAACCATTTTATTTACAAACTGGTTACAAGAGACTTTTAAAGACATCAAAACCTGCACCTACAAATAATCCTATTTTGGATGAGCTTAGAGCGTTGAGACAGAAATTGGATACTCTCAAAAATAGTAAAACATCATCCCACAAGTTTTCCATTGAAGATATATGTCCTTATCCTTTCGATCTGAGCATATCAATGCCATATTTTCCCAGTCATTGGGACATACCGAGACTTGATAAATATAGGGGAAAAGGAGATCCTAAAGATCACTTAAGAGAATTTTTTGTTGCTACCTTGGAATGCAGTTGATGAGACATATCTTATGAGATTATTCCCTCTCAATCTGGGAGGAGAAGCTATGGAATGGTTTTCACAATTACCCCCGACCATTAAATCTTTTCAATAATTGGCTAATAAATTTGTCTCACATTATAGTTACAACTTTGAACTTGAAGTGACCATGTTAGACCTTTTTAACACCAAGCAAAAACAAGGAGAATCTTTTTTCATTTTTACAAAGATGGAGACATTTGACAAAATGAGTACCTTATAACATTCCAAAAAAACAATTGGTTGACGTCTTTTGTCAAAATTTGAACAAGGAAATTCGCCTTGTTGTACCCAAAATAATTTTTTGGCATCTTGCTTAAATTGAGCTAAATCATGTAAAAATGTCGTCAAAAGTCTGTTTTAGGTCAAACCAAACATAAGGTCTTTGTGGGTTTCTGTCAAGGAACATATGTGTAAAATTCTAAAAAATTGAAAATTAGGGCCTCATGCCCCTATTTTTAGGGAAACCCCTGAAAATAGGACCTTCTCGAAAATGATTGAAAATGATTTTGATAGGATTAATCAACTTCACGATCACACTGGTCAAGTCAGAATCATTAAAAAACATGTTTTACTTTGGTGGGTCTATTCTTATTTTTTAGGAACAAAGTTAGGAGCTTTGCAACCATTAATGGCAGATTGGCTAGTACCAAGTGCTAAAAGCTAAGCTTCAAAAGCTTCAATGAAGAAACCATGGCGGAAATAATCTGAAAAGATGCTATCTCACAGAGGGGATTCTCAAAATCAGAAAAATGCAAAAAAGACTAACTCTGGAAAAACCAACTCCTTGCTACCAAGGAGGATATGCAATTTGATAAAGCAAAGGCGCCCTTGCTGAAGAAAGGCGCCCTTGAACAAGAAGATCCTTATGTCACTTTAAAGAGGTCTTGTCTTAGGATGATCTCTTCAACAACAACTCAACCTCACAACAAAACTATCAACTAGCCTGCAAGACATATCAAACGACAACAACAGTTGACCGTCAAAGCATGCACAGTTAGTAGAAAATCAATGCATAACAAAGCAAAGGCGCCCTTGAATTTGAGGCACTTGATGGATTTTCCAGTTACTGCTGTATACACGAAATCTACTCATCTCTCTCCCAACTTCACGATCAATCCAACTACGCGTCCACAGGACATGTCAAGCAATAAGAGGCAAAGATCAAGTAGAAAACACCTAACGGTGGAATTCGAAGGAAGAATGCCAAGAAATTGGCTAAGTGTTGGTCAAAAGAGCCCCTGTTGGAGAAAGGCACCCACCTTTTTGAGCAGTCAGATGCAACTTATGAGATTAGTTACCTCCAAGATGATCTTCTCTGTTATGATCGATCTCAACAACGACGCCATTAGCAAAGACAACAAAGTAATCTGACACTTGACAACAAAGATCAAACTGGGGCCACTCTTGAAGGATGATAACATGAAAATCATAAGTCAAAAGGGTGGGTGCCCTTGAATTTGAAGGACCTAAACAACCCTTCAGGAGTAGAGATACTAGTCATCCTTTCTAGGACTAAGCTGGTTACCCAACGCATAGTCAGCAAAGCCATCCAACTCATCAGTCAACGGTGATGTCAGATCAAAGCACAAAGGGTCTAAATGGTGAAAATGAAGAACAGTCATGAAAAATTGACCAAGTCAGAGCTAAAAGTGCCCCTACTGAAGAAAGGCACCCTTGAATATGGAGCCTCAAACTTAGGTTTCTAACTTGATGACTCCCAGGCATACCTGTTCAAGATTGTTCCATCTCAACAACAGATTCGTCAACAACTGCTAAAGATCAACTGAACAACTGAGAGCAAGGATCAAACATAGGCACTCCAACATGGGAAAATGATAAAAAATGTTCAATACTAAAAAAGGATGCCTAAATGGTCAAAGATAATTTATTGAGTTGATTTAAGAGATTTTGGAGGCAAAAAGAAGCGAAACATCCCACAATCAGTGGAAATAAGCTTTTAGAACTCTAGATCAAGCTAAATCAGGCCCAAGACAAGAGTTGGCGCCCAAACTTGAAGGATTCAAACTTTAATCACTATATATCAACTCCAGGCCTCCCTTTTTCATTATTTATTTTGCAAGTTGAAGATCAAAACAACAATTTTCTCTGAAGGACATCTTTTCAAGATCTAGCAAGGGTTTTGGACCGTTCTTCAATATTTTTTGAAGATCGGTGGCATAGAGAGATTTCTTCTCTAAGGTTGAATCCAGTGACATATTTTTAAAAGGAGGCAGCTAATAACTTCTAATCTACCTTTTGTCTACTTCCTCTCTTCTGTCTAAAATTTCTTGCATGTCATAGAAAATAGCAGGCTACCACAGATCTGGCCAACTGGATATGATCAACATAATTTTCTAGTAAAACCCATCTCTTCAAATTTTCCAGAAACAACAAACTTGCTGCCCCTATTTTTAGGGATTTTTTTGGAAAAGTCTCAGAATCAGATCTAAGGAACTGGGTTTTTTCAGCATTGAAGCACGAACAAAACCCATGTGCCATATTTTTTTTGAAAAAATACTTCTCGACAAGCGCTATTTTTAAGGGTTTTCATAAATTGTCAGAACAGGGTCATGTGCATAGTTGATCTTTGAGTTTTTCAGGATGTAGTACTAATTAGTACAATACAAGACCAAGACAGCCTTGTACCATGGTTTCCTAAAAATGACTGACACAGACCTACATCAGAAGAACCCAGAGGTCAATTCAGAGGATTTGGAGGGCATGAATCAAATCACACTGCAAAACATAGAAGAATCCAGATTGCTTCAAGTTGCGTCAATCCCTATCACATTATAGAGTGTGGAGCTTGTAATTGCTTGCATTAAGCATTACAATCCCACCACACGAGAAATCCAATCAGTGGATGGGAGAGTGATCTGTAGCTTGAAACCAAAAGACATTGAAAAATGTTTTCTATTCCACCATGCCAGACCAACAAAGTCATATATGTGAGAGAATGCGAAAAGGAATTCGAAGCTTTGAAGGACAGGTGTTCACTGAAAATGGAAAAACAATGGTTAAAGGTGAAAAATGCTAGCTTGCCCAAATTGGTGGGACGAGGAGAATTCTGAGATGAGTATGCAATGTTGACCACTCTACTTAGAAAGATCATTGGATAGGAAGAGGGCAATCAGTTTCAGTCGTAGATGTACTCAATCATTGCGAATATTATCAACAAAATAAAACATTACGACTGAGCCACCTTGATTAGTGACACAATCCACCAATAGATTACTGTGTTTCTAGAGGCTCATAGGTTCCACATGTGTTCCTACCTTGTGTACCTGATTTCCTTCCAATGCGAGTTAAGGACATTGAGAACTGTGGGGACCTTAGGTGTGCAGAAGGTCCATGAATACTTTCTGCGTCTTGAGTTTACTCTAGCGGAAAGACACTTCAAATGGATAAGTGACCTCTTCATCACGTACATCGTACGTGATCTCAACCATAAGATGCATGTGTGTATATCACCAGTAGCCAAGGAGGTAATGGTGGACTAGGCCGATTGGTTTATCCAATTCCCCACCTTCACCTACATACACGTGTATGGTTGCAATGGACACCTCACCATGATGCCACACTACCCTTCAGATAAGGTAGTGTTCATGGAGTTCCTAAGGTAGTTGGACGAAGTTCACACTCACGCTTGAAGAAGAAGTCAGCTGCAAACTTTCCCATTCAGATGGGACTCTATAGATGTAAAACAACGACTGATGGCAAATTGATGAGCCAAGAAACAGTGAGGCTCAATCTCAAGTACCTCATTGAGAGGTCATATGATCCAAGAGGCCTTTATGTAGCGCATCTTGAGCAATGCTCATCACATGAATCTTCTATGGAAGATTATTGGGTCAATTGTGACTATGAGTTTGAGGTACAAAGAAGGAACTATAGCAGGCTTAAGCTCTCACAAATTGCTGACTTTATGTCAAAAGACATTGAGGGCCTATTTGATGATGAAGGGGAAGTCATTCTCCCCTCATTCTTCATAGATCAAATGGACTCACAACCACTCGGAAGAGTGGATTAGTATGCAAAAGAAAACATTGCTATAGAGGAGAGAACGAGTAGAGTTGTCAGAAACAATCAACTCTACCTAGACAATAAGAGGACAAGGAAGGTATTACTTCCCCAAACAGAGCTGCCATTGGTTCAATCTTCACTACCTTCCTCATCCAAGAGGAAGCCCAAATGAAAGCAGTGAAGCAATCCTCCCAAAGGGATGCGGATGTCAGGGTATACATGGGGAAGAACACAAATTGCTGATGTAAATCAACAATAAGTACAAGTGGAGACAACCACCAACCTACCTAAGATAGTAGAGACTATTGCATCTGAGCCTGTGATTGAGGCAATTATAGCCTAAATAGAGCCGATACTAGAAGCAATTGCAACAAATATAGTGCATGTGGTTGAGATAGATCTGCCTACTTCACCACCATCACAACAGTCATAAGTCCCCATCGACTTGGACTCTCAACCACGAGACATCACTACAACACAGTCTCATTCATCGAGCATTCAGGGGCCCAACATTCCTCCTTCCAACGAGGCTAGTTAGGCTTCCATCTGGCTTGAGGGTCTCTTAGGAAGGAAGAGGGATAGGCCATCCTACCAGCTTGACTTCACCGAGTTTGATCATGTCCTTGCAGACATTCTGACAAAGAAATTGTAGAAGCAAGTACATGTAGGAAGGAATGTGGATAATGAGTTCATCATAGATATTGTTTCCCCACTTGAGGATAAAAATATACATGATGTAGGGTTTGAAGACTTCACATTATTGAAGATCAACCTCAAAAAGACCACAATTCAGGTGGAGGCAGACCTTCTCAGAATCGCCTCAGTAAGTGCCTAGGAGAGAATGGCTAAGGATGGCCAAGAAAAAGCAACCTTAAAGGCTAAAAACCGATAATTGAGGATGTACATTTCCAACTTAATGCGCGACACTCCCAACTTCTTTGCTTTTCCATGAGAGTAGCTAGACCTCCCCACAGAGCAAAACCACCACCAGTTGATTACATATGGAAAACACTTGAGAAATCAAGTGGAATAATTTGTTGTCAGAGGATGGTGTGTACTGGATAAAACATACTAGCTAAGAGACAAAGCACATGGAATCCGCTCAAAGATCCAACAATCAGAACTGAGGACAAAAAATAAGAGGCCAGGGGATGAAATGATAGTCACAGATTTGCAATTGGCATACCAATCAGTTACCACCATAGAGAACAAGCAACATCTTTTTTCTTGGAAGGAACAATTGGCATACAAGGTGAAAGCCTATGATGCCAATTTTGTGGAACCAATTGACAACAAACATATTGTCGTAGGTATTATCAACTTCGCAAGAACATTGGTAATATCCTTCCCTCACATAGAATATCAACATGAGGGAGGAGAGTACATTGAGCTAGGAACAATGCCGAATAAATTTTGAGATGTCATCCATAGCACATTCCTCGATGATCCCGATGGTTGTAAGTTAACCAAAGTTGCAACCATGTCTACCAAGTTAGATGATGCGGCCGCCGAGTGCATAGACTATCAGCAACAACTTGAGATAGGTGAAGAAATGCTAAGATGCCACACTATCATCTTGCAGAGCATTAATTTCCTAGAGGTTGAAGAGGTCAACGACTGGATATAAGCATTGTTGACCAGTGGTGATGAGGTGTAAAGTACCCCAAGAAGGATATCCTACCCTCTAGAAAGACATTAATTGTGACTTGAGTTAACTTGATACCCCTTTCCAAGTTAACTCTAGGTCCCATAGATCATGCGTGTTAGATCCCACTAATGAAGGATGTCTAATTAGACTTCCACGATTTATGGATCTCAGATCTCCACTAAATATCGATGTCTATTTTGGAGGCACATTTGTAATCTAAGTTCAATTATAGTTAGGTTTCAGTCAATTGAGGTAGACTTCCAATTTGAATTTTTTTTAGTTTCAGTTAACTGAAGTAGATTTTCAGTTAACTGCTTGCTCACCTACTTTCACTACAACAAAACAGGAAAATAGCACCAGATTTTAGTGTATTTCAGTTCAAAAATCTGGTGATTTGGCTGGCGCTAAACTCGGCGCAAACAGGCATGGTCATTTGGTGTTGACTTTGGCGTCGGACGTTATGCCAGACTTAGCACCGTAGTTAGCACCAAAAAATCACAATGCCCCCGTTAGCGCCGGGAAATAGTGCCATTGTTAGCGCCTAAAATAACGCCAAAAATAACATCGAAAATAGCACCTAAATTAGCACCCAATTTGGCTTCTGGTTTTGCTTCTATGTCTACTCCCATTTTTGCTTCTAGTTTTGCTTCCGGTTTTGCTTCCAGGTTTGCTTCCAATTTTGCTTTCGGTTTTGCTTCCACTTTTGTTTCCGATTTTTCATCTAGTTTTGCTTCTGATTTTGCTTCCGGTTTTGCTTCCAGTTTTGCTTCCGATTTTGCTTCCGGTTTTGCTTCTAGTTTTGCTTCTGGTTTTTCTTCCATGTTTGCTTCTGGTTTTGCTTCCAGTTTTGCTTCTGATTTTTCTTCCAAGTTTGCTTCCGATTTTGCTTCCGGTTTTGCTTCTGGTTTTGCTTCCATGTTTCCTTTCAATTTTGCTTCTAGTTTTGCTTCCGATTTTGCTTCCGATTTTGCTTCCAGTTTTGCTTCCATGTTTGCTTCCAGTTTTGCTTCCAGTTTTTCTTCCAGTTTTGCTTCTAGGTTTGCTTCCGATTTTGCTTCCAATTTTTCTTCCAAGGTTGCTTCTGGTTTACTTCTAGTTTGGCTTCCATTGTTGCTTCCTTTTTGTCTTCTAAAAATGCTTCTTGTTTTGCTTCCATTTATTAAGTTAATGTTTTATTTCAATTTAATTAGTTAAATATATCATGCCTCTTAAATAATTCATATGATTATAGAGTAAGTAATTTAATTATTTAACTCATATGATTAAATAACAAGATAATAATTATTTTTTGGGTCGGTAGCACAAAAATTTTGTATTGCTTGTAAAGATAAAAAAGTACATCTATTGTTCAGTGTCATTACCCACAAAAATTCCACAACAAACAACAAAAACCAAAGGCACCTTAACGTGCAGAGTAAAACATTAAAGAAACCCCATAAATTAAAATCATCATACGTAATAAATATCCATCCAAAAATCATCAACTAGTTTTAATATATATAAATTGACAAGTCAATACTGATAAGATCATCATCATATATAACTAAAACAAGTGAAAGTTAAATATGCCAGTACATCAAAAACATGTCAAAATGATACATGTCCAATAGTCGACATAAGTGAAAATGATACATGTACAAATGATATAAATAAAATTGATAAATTATGTAACTCAAATTGATACAAGTCAAGATGATACATGTCTAAATGATATAGTGAAAATGATACATGTCAATATGATACAACTCAATAATATAGTACTATAGGCCGTGAAAATGATACATATGATAGTAACCATGAAAAGAGTCATCATAATGATATTTCAACAATGATCCATGATGCAGTCTATATGATAATTAATTTCACTGGTTACTACCACCAACTGTCTCATCATCATCATCATCACCATCGTGATCATCATAATCATCATCATCGTCGTTGTTGTCGTCATCATCATTGTCATTGGCGTCAGTGTCTTTTGTATTTGCGTCATCATCATCCTCTGCCATGTTATATGTATTGGAAGAACCAATATTTTGTGGATCTATATCATGTTGAGGATCATCTTGATCTTCTGGAAGACCCGTGTTCTGCAAAAAAAACCATTTAGAATGAAAATTTATTATTTATTTCATGCAATAATTTATTTTTCTATTATATATCTAATATTACAACATATGAGATGAAACCATAATTATATTACATCATATCAAAGTTCACATACCATAATAAAATTTCAAAAAAGTTACAGCTAATACTGGTGAGTCATGAGAAACTTTAGTTTTCAAAAACAAAGTCAATTAGGCTAGAAGACTTATGGATCAGGCCATAATTTGGTGGAAGAGGAAGAAAGATGACTAAAACTCTGGAGGCCCACCACAATGGATTTTTGTATTCAACCATGAGAGCTGAAGAGGGAGCTAATATCATGTTTCAAACCATTAAGCATGCATTCTTCCAACCAACAGAGAAGAAGATGATTACTTTGCTTCATTTTCATTTGCATAACCATATCATGGCGTGGGAACCAAGAAGACCAAGGATGTATAGTTTTATGTGGAGGTAATGGATGTGGTCCAAAATTTAGGATGAGAAAGAAGGTCAATGTATGATCCTGATGAAATTGAGGAAGAACAACAAGAGAGGGACAAGAAAATAAAAATCAATATAGAGTTTCAAGGATCTGTCAAGCGAGTAAGAGAGCTATGGGAGCAACCTCATCTAAAATATTTTGAACTAGAGTTTGATATACCATTTAGAGAGCTTGGTTTTCATGGAGTTCCTTTCAAAGCCTCTGCTTTTATTGTTCCTACTGTAAATTTTTTGGTAGAGTTGGTGGAATTACCTTTCTTAGTAATCGGTATTAGTGAGATTGATATTGTTAACCTTGAGAGAGTAGGACTTGGGCAAAAGGCATTTGATATGGCTATTGTTTTCAAATACTTCAAGCAGGATGTACTCCACATGTACACCATTCCTCAATCTACGCTTGATGGCATCAAGGAATGGCCGAACTCCATGGATATAAAATATTATGAAAGCAGAATGAACTTGAACTAACAACTAATTTTGAAGGCTATTAGTGATGATCCAAATAAATTTATTGAAGATGTTGGTTGGGAATTTTTGAATATGGAAGCTAGTGATTTTGATTTTGATAATTCAAAAGAGTCAGATCAAGGATATGAACCCTATGATGTAGAAGAGGAATCAAAATCAGATTTCATGTAGCCACCATCAAGAGTGTTACAAGACAATTAACAAGATGGATGGAATTCTTATATAAGGATAATTTTCAATGTTGCAGGTACCGGCTTTATTGCCAACTACAATGGCAACATTGAAATTCCCTAGCAGTATTTATGTTAAGGAAATTTCCTTTAGATGTAAGGATTCAAAGCACATCAACCATGTGGTACAAATGATTAAATCCCAGAGATGATCTGTAGCAATGAAAGAGTCTGAAAAGGCAGAGAAAGCTACATTGGTGACGTAGGATAATCTTCAGCTTTCAAAAACAAAGCCAATTAGGTTGGAAGATGTGTGGATCAAGCCAACATTTGGTGGAAGAGGAAGAAAGATGAATGGAACTTTAGAGGCCCACCATAATGGATTTTGCTATTCAACCATGAGAGCAGAAGAGAGAGCTGATATCATGTATCAAAACATTAAGCATGCATTCTTCCAGCCAACGGAGAAGGATATGATTACTTTGCTTCATTTTCATTTACATAACCATATCATGGCATGGGAACTAAGAAGACCAAGGATGTGCAATTTTATGTGGAGGTAATGGATGTGGTCCAAAATTTAGGAGCGGAAAAAAGGTCAATGTATGATCCTGATGAAATTGACAAAGAACAACAAGAGAGGGATAGGAAAAATAAAATCAATATAGAGTTTCAAGGATTTTTCAAGCGAGTATGAGAGCTATGGGAGAAACCTCATCTAACAGATTTTGAACTAGAGTTTGATATACCATTTAGAGAGCTTGGTTTTCATGGAGTTCCTTTCAAAGCCTCTACTTTTATTGTTCGTACGGTAAATTGTTTGGTAGAGTTGGTGGAATTACCTTTCTTAGTAATCGCTATTAGTGAGATTGAGATTGTTAACCTTGAGAGAGTAGGACTTGGGAACAAGGCATTTGATATGGCTATTATTTTCAAAGACTTGAAGCGGGATGTACTTCGCATGTACGCCATTCCTCAATCTTCGCTTGATGGCATCAAGGAATGGTTGAACTCCATGGATATAAAGTATTATGAAAGAAGAATGAACTTGAATTGGCGACCAATTTTGAAGACTATTACTGATGATCTAGATAAATTTATTGAAGATGTTGGTTGGGAATTTTTGAATATGGAAGCTAGTAATTCTGATTCTGATAATTCAGAAATGTCAGATCAAGGATATGAACCCTCTGATGTAGAAGAGGAATCAAAATCAAATGAGGAAGGTTCAAAAGATGAATCTCTTGTGGAGTCAGAGGAGGACGAAGAAGAAGAATAAAATTCTGAAGAGGAAGAAGGTAAAACATGGGATGCATTAAAAGCCAAAGCCAGAAATGAAGATAAGGAAAAAGGAGACGAGTCTAATAGTAAAGAGGAAAGGCGACAATGAAAGGTAAAAGCTATAGGGAAGTCTTAGGCACCTGATATTAGAGATTCAAGAGGAATTCCTGCTAAGAGGCATAAAGTTAGATGAATTGAGTTAATCTACATCCTTCTACTATTTATTCATGCACATAAATGGTCATCTTGTAATCATAAGATTTGAGCTCTATTTACTCATCCTATGCATCAATAAACAACTCAACACAAGAGATTCAAATTGACATATTAACACAATAATATCCAATGAAGTTATTGAAACTCAACTATTGATACCTCATTCTCCATCCAGATTACAAAACCATTCCACTTTTTGTTTTGTAACATATTCTTTTCAAATTGCTTTGGATGGCGGCCATATTTCTCCTCCTGTCAAAACATGACACATGGACTAGTTAAACTATTTAATATGAAATCATTTACTTCTTCCAAGGAAAAAAAAACATTTAACATATTAAATATACTTACAAATGTACAGATCAAGGCCTGTAAACCTTTCTGGCTACTACGATGTGTGGCATGAAGTTTCTCAAGCCTAGCCTTGGAGGCCTTGTCTTGAAACATATACTAATTCAATTTAACTATGCACAAATAAAATTTAAATATCGTTTAAAAAATTTGATATAATCTTATGAGCAAATTCAAATACTCGTGTACTCTCCTCACCATACTTCCTCTATGTATCAGACTTCTCATATGCTTTTACAAGCTCTTTCCATACTTTCACACTTACATTAATTGGCCTTTTTTTCTGCCTTAGCTCAGGAGAGATTTTTTTTATCTTCTTTGTTTGGTTGCACCAAAATCTCTTGCAGTTTTGAGACATTCGTAGCTTTATCTTCTTTACAGAACAATCTGTGCCAAATTCATTCTCCATGTCATGGATAACTGCTTTTTTCAGGTGCATGGGTATCTTTGAGAATGGAAAATGCAGATGGTCTTTGAACTGTTGAAGGCATGATTCCTTCAACCTATTCACAAACGTTTTCCCAACATCCATCATTCAGACTTCCCCTGAAACCACCTCGTATTCTATCTTCGTATTGTAGCTACTAATGCAAGATTGAAAACATGGCATGGTGGAAGAAGTCTGTGTCCCAGGAGTGGAATTCTCTGCTCCCTATTCCACATTCTTAGAGTTTACTGTCACTGATTTCCTCCTGGATCTTTTGCTCGATCCAGGACTGGTTGGGGAATCAATTGATTTTGTTTGACACAACTGATTTGTTTGCAATGTTTGAGGGGCATTACCAGATTGTTTTTCTATGTATCTGACAAGTTTTGTCCAGTCCACATTAACCAATTCGTTCACTGCCTCTACCCCCAATATGGAAGCCAATTCCTCTTTATCTTTGTCAGTCTCATGTCCCTATATATATATTTTTTAAATTATATTTCTTCTTTTAAATTTAGAAATAAAAAACTAAAAAGTAAAATTCAAAGAAACAATGGAAACATTTACAAAACTATAAATTGACAATGAATTACCTCATTGTGGTCAAAGTTTGCTGACAATGCTCACTTCCCTCCATTTCTTGACATTTTGTGGTGACCTAGGGCAAATTATTTTCATTCAGTTTGTAGAGGCAAACGAAGTACACACTGTTAGGTATGCAAGTTTTGTTTTGTGGGAAAATATGTTCGCTGGGTTTCCTTAGTGTTGATAACCTAGGGAAAATATGTTCGCTCAGTTTTCTTAGTGTTGATAACCTTATCATGAAAACTCTTTCATAATGCAATCTTACATGAATTTGTCAAGGCATAGGTGACTATGGCGCGAATGGGAAAAACCAAGCAGTTTCTGCATTTATTTTCAACAATTGCTCAATAGTGACCGACCCAATTCCCAGATTTTCCAAGCAGTTCACTATTTCCTTGATACCCAGGTTAGGGAAAGAATACAAAGGCATCCTCACTTCGTGCTATAATATTTTGAGCCAAAGCTCAAGTGGGTAGGGAATTTTTTTTTGTCGGTTTCTCATAGATTTTTCAATTTATAATGATGGGATAATTTAGAGGTTGCCTAGACTGGTTAGGCCATGAATCGGTAAAAAATCACGAATTCAAATGAAATAAAAAGAGCAGTAAACAATCACAAATTCAACCAAGAAAAAAAATTGTAACCTTACCTATGGTGTCGCAAACTAAATCGAATTTCTCATCAGTTGTTGGTAACACCCTGCTCTCTTCCTTCGCACGACGTTTTCCCCTTTTTTGTCGTCTGATTTCTTCCTTCACGCGGGAAAGTTTTAAATTTTCAAGTTTGATTCATTAGTCGACACTTTAGTCAGCGTAGTTACCGCCAACTTTAGTGCCGACTTTTGGCTATTAATGTAATCTGTTTGGGATGTATAAGGCAGCATCAAGTGTGCCTAATTTAGCACCAATCATTGTTGTATAGTGACTATTTTCATTTTTGTGTATCACAGGATCTAGAGTGTTGGAAATAATTCCAACTCCTTCCTTGTTTTTGTGACCACTGCTGTCTCATGGCTCCTTCATCAGCTCGGTGCGGTAGAGCAGTTTTTACCATGGTCCCGCAAGATGCTTCATCCTTCTCGACAGTAGTGCGGTGAAAGCTTCTATGGCAGCACATGAGTCTTCCTTCTATTCCTGGTGGTGTTGTAGTGACTCCAACAATCCCACAAGTATTCTACCATTGGCGTGCGGTAGTGTGGTGATCACCGTTGTCCCGTGACTCCTTCATCAACTTGGTGTGGTAGAGTGGTTTTTATCGCGGTCCAACAAGTTTCTTTTTCCTTCTCGACGATAGTGTGGTGAAAGCTTTTGTGGTGGAATTTTTAATCATAGAGGAGGCCATGGAGAGAGGATGTGGACGAAATAGAAATACTAAATCACTGAGAGGAAAGTCGGTGGAAATAGATGAGACAACTAAATCTGTAGATACAATAGAGGTAAGAAGAGAAAGCAACCTCAACCAAAGGAGGAAGGTGTTTATGAATTCACAAATGCTACAACATAGAGGAGATAAAGTCTTTTTTTTGTCCATGAGGCCTTTGAGGTCAAACTTATTGGTTGAAAATGCACAAGAATGGTGATTAAATGTGATTTTATGATCAAGGGAAAAGTTTGAAAATTAGGATTGCCAAAACATGATATCAATATGTCAAATATATGACTAAAGTGAGGTTTTGTGTTGGATAGCATATTCGTTGAAATGATATAATTGGTGTACTAAACATTATTTACTATGTTGTGTATTATAGGGGCGAGATGAGGCCATGGCAATAGATCATGCCATATCAAATGAGGACACAATGAATGAAGCGAGACATCAGGTACTCAAATTTTGACTTAACTTAGGAAAAAATGACTTGATGGCATTTTGTGATACATCCATTTTTTTCATAGTATTATTGAAATTTATAATGTATTATCCAATCTTGACATAAATTAATGCATGTTGTTGATTATTTTAGATGGAGATTGGAGAAAATGCAGAGCCTAAGCGTTCAACTAGCAAAAGAACAAGATATGTATGTGGACGTGTACCTAAAACTATTAAATCACATAGACGACAGTGGGTGGAAGAGGATATGACAATGGATACTGCAGATACAACAAATGATTGCACTAATGAAGAGGTAGGTCAGGACTATAGTACATGGGATGAATACTTTGAGAAAATTGTTGTTTGTGGATGTTTTGCATGTCGTGGAAAAAACAATTCAAACAAATTGTACAAAGACATTACATATATGATGAGCTTCCAGTCGGTAGTATGCCTCCTACAATGGATTCAAATCCAATAGGAATTATGGTGAGGAATTTTCCAATTTGATATAAATAACATGTATACTTCATTTAAACATTGTTTTATATTATTTAGATAACTAATTTTTTCTTAATGGATACTTGAAGAATAAAGTTCTTGTTTTAAAGTTTCTCGGATCATCGATTTCCAACCTAGAGGGAAATGATCATTTATCAAATGATACATCTAACAAAAATGTGTGCCAATATACCAGCTCAGAAGATGAGGAATTGACGAAAAAAAGTAACATAAGAAAAACCGATGTGAAGATGCATAATTTTCTTAAAGACAAGGGGAAGGTGGACTACATACCCTATGAGAATGAATGTGATGGAGATGATGACTTTCCCCTGAGTTTGAGATCAATTTACAAAGAGACATTTGATCATTGACTATATTGCACTTGGCCTAGTGATCAACAACTACCTAGAGTGTACGAGGTGTTTCAATTTTGGGGATACAACTACATGATACGACCCTCCAATATTCATGGAGCGAATCTAGGCCTCTTTACTATCCGAAATGTACATTTGGGATCCAAACATAGAAACAATTCAGAACAAACCACTAGGAGATTAATGCCATATTATGGTCCATCATATTATAGCGGCAAATGGAGAAGGCTAGCAGAATATAAGCCTAGCATGTCAACATATGGTCTAAATTCAAATATGTATACACATCATCTCCAATTGGAAAGTGGAAAAGCAATAAATAGAGTTCATCTTATGTATATAGATGGACGTGCATACACACACAAAAATATTGCAGGATTTATAAATAGTAGTAAGGGAAGGGACCCTACTATAAGACTGAATTGTCAATTTATTGAGGTTATAAATGATAAAGATGGAGATATGGAAAGAGAGGTTGATATATTGATAATGGTTGAGTCTATTATGGACCTTACCATTGGGGATGAGTTATTGATTGATTACCCCTTCTTGAAACACACTCTTGCGTGAAAGAAGAGGGAAGAACAAGGTCTCCCTAAGGATGTTCTTAAGGGCAGAAAACCAAAGAATAATAAATGAGTGTGGACTGATGCTTTATAAATTATGTTGTCAAAATTGTGTTTTATAACAATTATTGTATAAAAAAGGTAGTCTATAAAATAATGGTCCATTATTCAATTGATGTATATATGTTCATACAATTTATATAATGTCTAATATATGTATTTTGTTCATGTGCAGGTATTTTTCTATGAAGATATTTTGGACCCAAAATGGATATTTTTCATACATTATGATCCAAGATTAAGGAATGTATTTGATGATGCATTAGTGGGTACTGAGCAAAATAATGATGGCCAACAAAATGAGAGAGAGGGATTAAAGAACATTGAAGAAATTGACATCCATGATGATGTTGAAGATGGCTATGTTCAGGAACAAGAAGACAACAATCCAGAGTTAGATGATGTTATGGAAGACAACAATATGGATGGTATAGAAAATGATGATCCAAATACATCTTGTAACAATATAGATGGTCTACAGTCAAACTTCAATGATGATGAAGATGATGTAGGTCAAGATGAGGATGATGATAATATTAAATACTTGAAAGAACATATGAACATTGACAATGATACACTAGATGAGATTGTAGTAGACAATAATGTTAATGACCAAGACTTCTTAATTTTTAGAATTATTTACAATCCATGTTTAAAAAAGGATGATTCTTATGGCCTAAACTTTGAAATGCTTTAGTAATATTATGTTGGACAATTGAAAACCTGTTTTATTCTCCTAGCAAGCTTTTTTATTTTCCATTATAATTCTAGACCAAACAACATTTGCGGGGATGGCCTTTTATACCAATCTTAATTTGTATGAAGTTCACAAACCTATTGTCAAGTAGTAAATTCCTTTCATAGATAGGAACTGTAAAGGCTTCATTTAAGAAAAGATAAGTAGTCTCTTTTTTAGGGTAATCCACATGCAAAAAGTAAAAAGCACATAAAAAACAATTGTACAGTAGAAAATCAGATTCAACCAGTTATGTCTTATTTCACTTGCACACTTATTTGAAATACATAGGGTATATTCACCATACATTTCCCTTGAAAAATAAAACATGTGCTTTCATTTATTTTTCCTATATATCTCAGAAGTGAAATTGTTGTTACATAATGATGCACTGAGAAAATAATATATACAAAAAAATGCAAAGAAAATGTTTGAAATTTAACATGCAACCTACTGTGTTGTTCTGAAATGAATCAAGATTAACTAGGACAAGAAATAAAAATAAATTTTTGATGATTGTACTTAAAAGTGAACAGGATATGAAAAGTGTGGACACTGATGGTGCTGAAATTGAAAACCCTGATTATGATGATATTACTATTTTATGTCATTCGAGATAAAGAGCACATACAATTTTATATACATAGAAAATGAAGATTTGAAACTAGTAAATTGAAAATGTAAACATTGAAATATTTTTCCTTAAACAATAATTCACATACTCACTTACAAAAAAGGGTGAAGCATTTTTTATTCAAACTGTTTTATTTAATAGACATAACAATAAAAGAATATTTACAAGTTCAAGAATATATACACTATTTCATAGAAAATAAGGAATGTTTCATAGAATATAAAATTAAAATAATATATCATCATCATATCCTTAATTACCTATTGCAATATCCTTAAATTGTTCAATCTTTGGTATGAATTGTTGGCAGAAAAAAATAGGATTACTTGGATGCTTCTTCCATTCATTTTGTATCAACATATGTTCGTGAAGACACAAAAGTTAATAAAATATTAATGTACGTAACTCACCATTATTTAAATAAGCAACTTTGTTAACTTTATTATTTTTAAATAGTTTCTATTTTTACGTTAAACATGTAACAAGGCAAAATAAGCTCAAATTTTCAAAAAAATTAGCAGCTCTACCAACATCCACAATAAATGCTTTACTATATCAGCATATTCATTCACATAAGCATAGTATTGAGGCTCAATAACTGATATTCATTCAAATATAAGAAGAAATAAGTATGGAAAATATAAGAAAAATACAGAATGATAACACAGTCATGGAGAATCTCTGATAATAAGATTTTCTCCATTATATTGCTTCAATTGATATATATTAATAACAAAAGTCTTCAAAATGGAAATGATATATGATGATAATTTAAAAGTAGGCCTTGGTTTCCTATTTATATAGGAAGCAACAAGCTACATTCCTTTTACAAAAAGAAACGACCTTTCATAACTACTTTTACTAACAACTATTTAATTAGCATAATTAAGGAAATAACAAGACTTAAGACATTTTGACATATGGTTCCATTATTCAACATAGAAGACCCGTGATCATTGATCTAGAAGAGTATTCCTCTCCATGATGAAAATCCAAATTCTCTTACCTCAGTGTCCTATTTCTCTGAAACCAACAACTATTTAATTAGCATAATTAAGGAAATAACAAGACTTAAGACATTTTGACATATGGTTCCATTATTCAACGTAGAAAACCCATGATCATTGATCTGGAAAATTCTTCCACTCCATGATGAACGTCCAAATGATCTCACCTCAGTGTCCTATTCTTCTAAAACCGAATACTTTTCCTCCCACTGATACACTGTAAAATCTAATGGCAACTTATATTCCTAGATCTTTTGCATGTTTGCAAGATGAGTTTTCCATCAACTATCTAGTAATTCCTTTGTATCATTGATAAAATTTAGATATCCCACATCAAGAATAATCAACCCATCCATGATCTAATTTAGCCTAGGAAGACTGGTATCATCCTCCTATATATGAGTTACGAACTTATGAACAACCTGACTGAATTCTTTCTTCCACTTATCCAAGTCCTTTAACTAATCACCATCTCTCATGATTTCAGGTATATACCATTGTTTCCAGGTATGGAATAAATCCATTCGTGTTACAATATTTTTATCAAACCCTTGTACATACTGAAATTCATCAATAATCATCCTCACAGTTTGTTCAGTTGGCTTTAATGTTGTGGGTGCATCAGGACTTCTTTGCAGAAATTTGCATAACTTAGCCAAAGTGTGGTGAATAGGCTACTACCTTTTGAACAAAGGATCTAATACAAGCATATGTGTCTTTATTTGATCCATTTCATGTTGAAGTGTTTTGTAACTATCATGCACATTATCTAGTTTATCCATAATTGATTTTATCCTGTGCTCAAGAATATTTTCCATAACTTCACAAATTCATCTTTTCACTTCATCCTGGGTTTGATTGTAGGCCTTCTTTACATCATCCACTTCCTTCTCTAGAGTTTTTACCCGTTCTGCAAAAATGTTCTTCACAATATCCATTGGAGCAATAGGAGGCCTATATAACACTATCTCCTTGCTTTTGTAAGGTCCTGCTCCTCTTAATTTTTCTTTCAATTTGATATTCTCCATGAATAGTTTATTAACTTCATAATTTAGGAACCTTTGTTCCTTTTCATGCTCCTTCAATCTGTCTTCTAATCCCTTAACAGTTGCTCAAGTGAACATGGTTGAATGCATCGTCATTGTGGCTGCCTCCAAGGGGTGGTATCTTGAATTGTCCTTACCATTGCTGCCCCTTTCATCCCTTGAATTACATCCAATAATTCTAGCTTCTATGTATTTTTCTGTTTGATCCATATGGCTAGGGTTTCAATCTTTGGGTTATACCCAATTCCACTCACATCTTCATCGGAGTCAAATTATGCAACTAGCATTGAATCTTCCTGAGCCTGCACTTGATCAAGAAGAAACATTTTCTTTAATTCCAAGCTAGGGAAAATGAGCATATTTCTCTTCAAGACCATTTCTCTAGCCTTTTGTGGGCTAATGTCAATGTTGTTAACTCTTAATTCCTGGAAATTTTGTGCTACCATTTCATTTTTCTCTGATTCTTCAATTCCTGCTTCAGCTGATTCCATCCTCTCTTGAAATTATTTTATCTTCATCTTCATCCAAAAATCCTTAAACTCAAGAGTCTTAATGTATTCATCATCTTCTATGAATCTCGTAGCTGCAATTTCCCTTTCATCTTCATGTACCTCTATACTTGTTTTTTCTACATCACCCATCCTTTCCTCATGTTTATGGGCACTGGTCTCAAGGATGGGTTGATCAAATTCAATATCACCTTTCAATGACTATAGTACTATAGCCACTTCCTTAGTATCGCCCACCTCTTCAGTATCCTCATAAGGTACTAAATGTTCAATGCTTCATGTCTTCTGTCTTTTGGGAGGTAACTGCTCCATGCGAGGCTTAGAGGTTTCACCTGGGGTATGCTCTATAGTTGCACCACTATCATGTTCTTTGAGATATGCTTTTGTCTTTTTGTACATGTCTTCAAATCTACCAATATAAATTCTATCCTCTTGATGGGGTCCTTTTCCTCAATAAAGTATCTTAGGAAATCCTTGGACCTCCACTTCGTCCTTTCTTCAAGCTTCTTCATATCTTCCCATTTTTTCCTTCTACTAAATACATCATTATAAGTAATGCATTTCCTTATGACACCTTCTTCAAAATCCACTTGGTGTGGCACTGTCATTTTGGTAAGAAGATTGTGCCTTATGTTGTTCATATGATGTTTAGGGTCAAAGGCTCTTTCTTTTCCAGATTTCAATGCATATCTTGTCTTCAAATAATACCGTAACTCCTCTAGTGTGTCTGAGCCTATAGTCCAATCTTCACACTTGGTTTGGTTTGGCAGGAAAGTGCCTTTATTTTGCTTGTGCATTACATATTTCTCCATCCACATCATTTGCCACATAAATTCAAGAAATGCTAATCTGAGGGGCACAAATTTTGGCAGTATGTGTGGAGTAATAGGGCATCCATAAAATCTTATTATTGTAACTTCTGGGAGGAAGAACCAATCTCCAAAATTGTGTGTATGACCCTGCTCTGGTCTTAAAGCTAAAGGTCACACTACTTGCAACATTTTGGTTGACAATCTTGGTATTGCATACCCAAGAACTCGAAGGATTCTGTGTACAAAGTCTTCGTAGAATACAACAAAGCTTGAATTCTTGTACCGACTGTCCCAAATATAGCACCATTTTTGGACAGGTGTGGGATTCCCTTGCTCATCTACTATAGACAAGTCTATTCTTTTAGTCCAATGGCCCCTATTCTAGTACAATATCAGATGACACAGTAGGGAATAGTGTTTGAATATAATCAGTGCTCTATCCTCTATAACTTGGGAGAATTCATCATCTAACTGCTTCTCAAGGTATGAAGCAAAGTCATATTCAATATTAGTTTCAGGGTTTTGAATTCTCATGGCCATCATCATTAGTCCTATTGGAATTTTATCTTGAGAATCTATCCCCAACACTTGGAAAAGAGCTAAATATGTATTCACAAAGTAATACTGAAAATCTGTCACATTAAATGGTTCAGTAGTGGTAGTAGAGATGGGGAATGTTTTGTTACCAATGCCTCTTTTCATATATAGGGGTACCTCATCACTTCTATAAGTATTTTTTAACCTATCATAATCCTCCTCACTTTTTTGCAGGTTTATCTTGGTTAGAGCTTGCTTGTTTAAGCCAAAACACTCAATGATGGCTTTTCTGGTTACTTTTACCAATATTGTACCATTTGGAAACCTTCCTATTTTGGTAGCTGAGTGATAGTGTTTGGCAAGCAATCTGATAAATTCTACATCAACAAACACATTTGGGACAATCAACCTTTCTATATCCAACATCCAAGCATTTGACACTGGAATCTTCTCATTTCTCTTAATGTAAAAATACCAAAATAGGTCCCATCTAGATTTGGAAATGAGGGCATCCCTACAACTTTGTGCGGTGTCCATGAGAAACTTCTTATTACCCTCTTTAGTAGACCCTAGAATTATGTCTAATATGGACTGATGGAGTGGCCTCTTCTTTACTTTAGGTTCTTCATCTTTAATTTTAGGCTGAATTTCTTTTACTTCTGATTGTTTTTTTTTTAGGATGGAGTGCTTTCTTCTTTACTTTAGGTTCTTCATCTTTAATTTTAGGTCGACTTTATTTTAATTCTGATCATTTTGTTTTAGGAGGCATGTTTCAATTTTCTCTACTATGGCTTCAGATGACAAAACCTTGAAATATTTCTTATATTAACAGATCTCTTTCAGAGAGTTTTTGTGCACTTACTTGAGTATTTCATGCTTACAGGACTTCTTCTTCTTGTATCCTTAGCTCCTTCCACGCAAGTGCACTACAATTGAGTGCGATATTGGGAAAACTCACTTATCTTTGGATGGAGCGATATTCAATCATATTAGTTTTGGCAACTCTTAATAATTTAATAGCAGTTAATTTTGGCAATTGATGTGATTTTCAGCATTTATTGCTATAAATTATAATGATCCCATGATTACTGTACTACAACCGTCTCTTATTATACCCACTGCAGTATGATGATGTTTTTGAAAGGAAAAACAACAGTGCGAAAACACTTTCCTAATGCTAAAACCATAGAGGAGAAGTGAAAAGACCAGTTTAAAAAATTTCAAGCACTTAAGATGAACACATACAGGATAAAAAGAGTAACAAAAATAAACGATCACAGAGATAACAGTGGATTTATGTGGGAAAACCCTTATGGGAGAAAAACCCACCACACCAAGCTAAATCACTTTGTATTACAGTAAAATAGTTTACATACAAAGTTAGAGACTTTACTTGAAGATGTTAGCTCTTAGCAGCATTTAGTCAACCTCTTCACTATTCCAATGCTATTACCGCATACAATGAATCACAAAAAACATCACCTTAGTCACTATTCCTATGTATCCAAATTTTACAAGTCTTACATCACATTCATTCCTTACCAACCAATTGGGTGTCTTAATTATACACCTCTGTCTGAAACACAAAACCGATCCCTGACCAACCGCCCTGGACTCACGCATCAGGCCACCCAACAATTACTTTTGTTTGCCATAATCGAATTCTATCAACTGCTGAAATGAACTTTGTAGTTAATGCACATATCGCTTTCATAGATTTAAACATTTGACCAATGACAACTGATTTACAACATTGATGTAAAATCAATGAATGAGATCACGCCACATGTCATCACACCATTTGTCCATCTTTTTGACTATCGAAGTGGTCAACTGTGCCCCGAGCAACACCTACCGAGCTTCCGCAGTATGGCCTAACGACCACCGCGGTATGGTGATAACTATTTGATCGCCTGACTGTCATCATAGCTGAGGCCCACCATTAGAGATATGGGACAAGTGATCACCACTGATCAAACTGCCACACATCAATCGCTCAGACAATTCCGCCCGACTCACAAAGTCCCGTCGGTACTTGCCTCAAAAGGGCACGAAATAGAATGAGCACCGTCGGATTAAAACCATCACAACCGTAGATGCAGGTGTTAGCATATCGGTGAGGCACTGGATTGCCTTCCACCGATAAGCGTCCGTTCGGGTGATGAAGGCGCGGCAACTGCAATGACACATCAGTGAGACAATGCATTGTATTCCATTGATATGCGAACGTTTTGCCAATGAAGCCGAGGAAAACTATCATAGCATTTCACTAGCTCCAAGCCTATCGACCCATCACTGTAACACCCGTTAGAGTCTCGCCGACCAGACAAAGTCTCGGTGACCAGAGACCAAAATGACCACATGAGAACTCCACGATGTAGCAATAAAGGCATAAACTTGTCAAGCCTTTAACAAAGGTCCAAGCCAGTAAATTGAGGCACATTTTCCAACAAGCTCCCACTGGACGAAGACTTACTGGCTTCCTCCAGACTTCTAATTTATTAACGATCATAGGCCCCAAGGCCCATCAAACTTGCACACCATCTGAAATTGTCAGTGCTCACTGGATTTATCAATGCATCAACAACATTCTTTAGAGTATCCACCTTTTCTAAACAAACCTTTCTATCCTCCACCATATCTCGAACAAAGTGATACTGCACATCGATATGTTTTGTCCTGGCATGGAAAGTTAGATTTTTTTCCAAACAAATGGCACTTTGACTGTCACAGAAAATAGTAATTTTCCCTGCATCAAAACCAATATCAGAGCAAAAATGACTCTTTTAAACAACTTATTTGCAGGCGTGAGTTGCTGCCATGTATTCTGCTTCCGTAGTGGACAAGCGACTACAGCCTGTCGCTTGCTCATCCAACTGATTGCACCACCATTTAACATGAAAGTGTATCCACTGGTGGACCTTCTATTGTCAATGTCCCCTGCCAAATTAGAATCCACATATCCACAAACATTGAGAGTTCTCTATGATGCAACCAAGTTTCCATGGTAACACAAAGCATATTCTGAAGTACCCTTTAAATATCTAAACACTCTCTTGACAACATACCAATGTGACCTTCCCGAATTTTCCATAAAGTGGCTCAGTACTCCCACTGCTTGGGCAATGTCTGGCCTTGTACAGACCATCACATACATTAAACTACCAACAACACTTGAATAAGGAACCCTGGTCATGTCCTCCATCTCAATAGCAGATTTTGGACAATCTTCAACAGATAGCTTCATTCCCTGCAAGATTAGAACAACTAGCTACTTGAAATCATTCATACCAAATCTCTCCAGAACAGTGCTAACATACTTACTCTGGCTAACCCAAAGCTTTCTACTCTTTCTATCCCTAGTTATTTCCATCCCCATAATATACCTTGCTGCACCAAGATCTTTCATTTCGAACTTTGTAGACAACTGAGATTTAATATAAGAAATCATAGTCTTACTATTTCCTATGAACAACATATCATCCACATACAGGGTAATAATAAGCATACAATCATTTTTTAAATTTATAATACACATAATGATCATATTTTGATCTCACAAATCCCATAGACAACATAAAAGTCTCAAAATTCTGGTACCACATTCTAGGAGACTGTTCAAACCATACATAGATTTGTTTAATTTGCAAACCAGACTTTGTTTACCTTTTTCAACGAAGTTCTCAAGCTGGGACATATAAATATCTTCTTCCAGCTCTCCATGGAGAAACATTGTCTTCACATCCATTTGCTTGATCTCTAAGTCATATGCTACTACCAATGACAAAAAAAAATCTGATAGATGTCAGGTTTGCTACAGGGGGAAAATTTTCTCCATAATCAATTCCCTCAATTTGGGAAAATCCCTTTGCGACCAACCTTGCTTTATACTTTTCAACACTGCTGTCTAGACTAGTCCTCTTCTTCAATACCCATTTACAACCAACAAGCTTTCACCCTTCAGGCAAAGGTACCAAATCCTAGGTTACACTTATCTGCAATGATTCCATTTCTTCATTCAAGGCTTCCAACTAGGAATTTGAATCAAACATACTAATAGCCTCTTTTACAGTCCTAGGCTCATCAGTGCTAGTAATCAAGGCATAGGCACAGTTCAAATCTAACATAGAGAAACCATACCTATCAGGTTGTCATTTTTCATATGTAGACCTTCTTACTGGCTGAGGTTGTGGTTCTTCATCTTCAAAACTCTCAGAGTTGCTTGAACTCTCCTCAGTTTTAGGTACACCATGTAGTTCCTCTTTTTTGGAGTCTGAGGAATTTCAACTACATCATCCTTCTTTTCTCTTTTATCTGTCTCCAACTATGGATAAGCCACTGAAGGTTTCAGCTCATAAAATATTACACTTCTACTGTACAAAACGTTTCGAGTGTCAGGATTCCAAAGCTTGTATCCCTTCACACCGACACCATAGCTGATGAAGATGCACTTAACAACCTTGTTATCCAACTTAGATCTTTTCTCATTTGGCATATATGTATATGCCTCATAGCCAAAGACACAAATATGTCTCAGAGAGGGCTTCTTACCAGACCAAGCTTCCAAAGGCATTTTGTCAACAAGAGCAGAGCAAGGTGAATGATTTGTTAGGAAACATGTTGTAGCCACAGCCTCAGCCCAAAACTTCTACTCTAGACCAACACTGATCAACATACTTCTCACTCTCTTCATTAACGTTCTATTCAACCTTTCAACAATTCCATTATGTTGTGGAGTACAAGGTGTAGTTTAATGCCTTTTAATCCCATGGTATTTGCACTACCTTTTGAAATCTGCAGAGAAAAACTCACCACCATTATCCATCCTCAAACATTTGATTTTATTTCCAGTCTAATTCTCTACCAAATTTTTAAATTCTTTAAACCGACTGAACACTTATGATTTACTCTTAAGAAAGTATATAAATTCCCTTCTCGAATAGTCATCAATAAAAGAAACATTATATCTAGACTTTGATAACGAAGGAACATTAACTGGACCAAACACATCAAAATGAACATAATCCAGTACACCGAAAGATTTATGAGGAATCAAATAAAATGAAACACGGTGTTGCTTTCCATATATGCAATGTTCACAAAAATTGAACTCAAGGTTACAATCAATAAGCCCTTCAACAAGTTTTTTATTTTTCAAGGTTTTTAAACCTTTCTCACTTATGTGACCAAGTCTATGATGCCACAACATGGTTTTCTCAGTTGGGAGTTTCACCTCCAAGGCATTTGCACCCAAAAGAGCTTCATCACCTTTCTCTACAGGAGAAGCTTTTCTTGACTTTACAGAGATGTTACATTGAATAGGACATGCATCTATCCTATATAGAGTGCTAGTACGTACACCCTTAGCCAACACCATTGCGCCTCTAGCCATCTTACATCCTTTACTCGAGAAAGAAACTTCCACACTAGCATCATTCAACTTATTGACAGAAAGTAAGTTACGAGCCAAACCTGGTATGTGTAGTACATCACCAATCCATTTGATTCTTATGTCATGGAATTGTATTTTGACTCTTCCACGACCAAAAATCTCTAGTGTTGAATCACTTTCCAGGTACACCTTTACACCATCATAATTTTCATACTTAGTGAACCAATCCCTATAAGACGTCATGTGGAAAGATGTACCTGAGTCAACCAACCAAACATCATCTGATGCTTGAGTTACCAAAGCTACAATGAAGGCATCTGCATCACTCTAAGAAGATTCATTGTCTAAAGAGTTATTCTTATTCATCTTCTTCTCCTTACAATCCTTTTAGATATGACCAGGCTGCCCACAGTTCCAAAATTTCACCTTGGAATTTTTACTAGGAGACTTTGATCTCCCTTCAGATTTGGATTTAGACTTCTTGTCCTTCTTCTTGCCTTTCTCCTTCGATCTACCTCAAACAAAAAGGGCATCTTTGGCCATCTCTGAAGACTTCCTTTGCATCTCTTCTGATAGCAACGAGGCAATAACATATTCCATCTTGAATGTAGTGGTTGTACTTCCAATAGCCATTACAAGATGATCCCAAGTGTCAGGTAATGAACATAACAGAAGCATGCACCAATCCTCCTCCTCTATCTTCACACCCACAAACGCCAACTGAGAAACACCCATATTAAATGAGTTTAGATGGCCTACAACAGATGCACCTTCTTCCATCTTCAAGGAGTACAAATTCTTCCTCAGGAATAACTTATTTATGAGAGACTTTCCCGGATAAATATCACCAAGCTTCTTCCATAACTAAGCTATGGACTTCTCCTCATGGAAATTCAGGAGTACAGAATTGGCCAGACTAAGTCTTATTAGACCTCTCACTTTTCTATCTGCGAGGTTCCAATCTTCTTGCTTCATACCTTGTGGCATAGTTCCAGACATAAAAACCCAAAGGTGTTTATCCACAAGCAAGTCTTCCATTTTGAGTTTCCACAACTCAAAGTTTCCGCCATTGAATTTTTCAATCTCTACTCTACCTGATGTACTCGCCATCTCAAATAGAACTAGGTTCTAACTTTGCAAGACTTCCACTGGAATAATATTAGCACAAAAAACCAGCCTTACTAACAAGGACAACACAATTGGCCAAGCTCTAATACCACTTGAAAGGAAAAACAACAGTGCATAAACGCTTTCCTAATGCTAAAACCATAGAGGAGAAGTGCAAAGACCAGTTTAAAAACTTTCAAGCACTTAAGATAAACACATATAGGATAACAAGAGTAACAAAAATAAATGATCACAGAGATAACACTAGATTTACGTGGGAAAACCCTTACGGGAGAAAAATTCACCACACCAAGCTAAATCACTTTGTATTATAGTAAAAATAGTTTACATACAAAGTTACGGACTTTACTTGAAGATGTTAGCTCTCAACAACATTCACTCGACCTCTTCACTATTCCAATACTATTACCACATACAATGAATCACAAAAAACATCACCTCAGTCACTATGCCTATGTATCTGACTTTTACAAGTCTTACATCACATTCATTCCTTACCAACCAATCGGGTGTCTTAATTATACACCTTTGTCTAACACACAAAACCAATCCTTGACCAACCGCTCTGCAATCATGCAACGGGCCTCCCAACAATTACTTATGTTTGCCATAATCAAATTTTTTTAACTGTCGAAATGAACTTTGCAGTTAATGCACATATCGCTTTCACAAATTTAAACATTCAACCAATGATAGTTGATTTACAAAAATGATGCAAAATCAATGAATGAGATCATGCCACATGCCATCACGCCATTCGTCTATCACTTTGACTATTGAAGCAATCAACTGTGCCCCGAGCAACACCTACCTAGCTACCGTGGTATGGAAATAACTATTCGATCACCTGACCATCATCATAGTTAGGGCCCACCATGCGAGATACGGGTCAAGCGAATACTGCTGATCAAACTGCCACACGTCAACTGCTCAGACAATTCTTCCCGACTCATAAAGTCCCATTGGTACTTGCCTCAAAAGGGCATGGAACAAAACAAGCATTGTTGGATTAAAAACATCACAGCCGTAGATGCAGGTGTCGGCATATCGGCGAGGCACTGCATTGCCTCCCATCGATAAGCATCCATTTTGGCAATGAAGGCAAGGCAACTGCACCAACACATCTTTGAGACAACGTGTTGTCTCCCACCAATATGCGAACGTTCGATTGATGAAGCCGAGGAAAACAGTCATAACATTTCGCCAGCTCCAAGCCTATCGACCCATCGCTATAACACCCATTAGACTCTCTTCGACCAGACAAAGTCTCGGTGACCAGAGACCAAAATGACCACATGAGAACTCTACGATGTAGTGATAAAGGCTTAAACTCATCAAGCCTTTAACAGAGGTCCAAGCCAGTAAATTGAGGCACAGTTTCCAATAGTTTTTCCCTTCCCTTCTACTATTTACTGCACTGCCGCCTTGCTCAAGTCTTCTTGTTGTGGGGTTGTGGTGTATACCGCTCTACCGCATATGTTGCTCACCTTCCCAATGGTATATTGGTGTATGCTTTTGATCATTACTTGAAGAGTGTCGATGAGACAATCTTATTTGTCTTACCAATATCTCAATGTCTCATCAACATTAGATCTTATGTTCCTCTGATGTTGGTTGTCAATGTTAATGAGACAAGTTAATATCTCTTGTTGATATGCCATTGTCTCATCGATATTTTCCTTCAATGACATTTATTTATATATCAGTGTAACTCTGCCATGTCGGGGAGACTTGTGATTATCGTTGTGATATAGCGATGTTTTTCCCTTCCCTTCTACTATTTACTGCACTATCACCTTGCTCAAGGCTTCTTGTTGCAGGGTTGCGGTGTATACCGCCCTACCGCATATGTTTCTCACATTCCTAGTGGTATAGCGATGTATAATTTTGATAATTACTTGAAGAGTGTCGATGAGACAATCTTATCTGTCTTATTGATATCTCAATATCTCATCGACATTACTTCGTTATATCCAAGAGTTGTGTTTCAACGAGCACTTATAGATATACCTTGTCGATGTGACATTGATATGCCTGTATCTTGTTGACATTTCACTATTTTACATCATCGATGAGACATATAAATAAGTCTCTTTGACATAGGGGTGTCTAAACTGGTGCTAAACCCAAATCTAAACTCGAAGCTAAAGTTAGAGCTAAACACGATGCTAAACTCGAAGCTAAAGGTGGCACTCAAGGCGATGCTACACTCAAAGCTAATATCGGTGCTAAAGATGGTGTTACTTTAGGTGCTAATTAGCACCTGAACTAGCACCGACTTATATTGATTGACGCAATAAATGCCAAAAATTGTGCCATCCCGATAAATAGTGCCAACATTTTTTAAAAATTGCCAAAAAATACATTAAAACAGTGGGTGGAAGCCAAAAATGGAGCAAATCATAGGGATTTGTTGTAGTGTTTTAGACTTGGAAATAATTCTTTCTGATTGGCAAGAATTGATTGTTAACTCAAGGATATTTTAGGGTTGCCCACTCCTTTGAGTTTCTATAAATAAGAGCCTTGGGCTCATTATTTATTTAACCTTTATTTAATAGGCAAAATTTATGCGCTATTGTTGCCACAAGCTTGCATGTTTGTATTTGTTCACTCTTGGATGAGAGTTAATTGGTTGATTGGAATTGTGCATGATTTCATGCCTTTGTTGTCCCAATCTTTGTAATTCGTTGGAAAATCTTGAAGAAGAAAATCAGATGGCACATGCTTGTTTGATCTAAATATTTGAGTTGGTTTAACATCTTGTTTTGAATAGCTTATTGTTTCAATCTCCTCCTTGGATATTTTTCCATCGATAGTTATCATTTGATGTTGTTTAATGATCCAAATTTCAGCCTACACTTCAGAGAAGGGTTCCTCCTCCTTAGCAATCCTGAAATCCATATCATCATACCTTGTTGTTTCTAGTACGTTGTTTCCTAGCCTATACCTTGGACAGGGGTTCCTCCTCCTTGGCAAGTCTTAGATCCAACCTACCATAAAGAGTGTTCGCTTGTATAAAACCTTATCCTAGCATATATCTGAGAGTTTAGAGTCTCAATAATATTCTAAGGATACAAAGTATTCGAGTGATCCCACCCATCCATTTTGCTCCTATTCCCACATGCTCTATTTATCTTGAGGAGATAGGATATTTTAGAACATATTTTATTTGTAGTTAAGATTTGCAAAAACCAGAGAAAACCTTAGCTACAGTGTATTGTGTTTATGCACCCTTGTGTCCTGTCGCTGAGTAAAAGAAGATAGAAACCTTACTCTACTCTAACCTTTTTTACGTACAACATCAACAAAGAGAGATATTCATCTATATAATTTGAAGAGCAGTACTATAACACCTAAAATAGTTGTCTATTTCCAATAAGCACTCTAGAGGTGCTAATTGAAACACCAAATTTTTTTTGGCGCCCACCATGGGGCAACGTGACATAAAAATTCAAGAAAAAGCTAATGCTTTTATGACACGAAATGGGAATCTGGAATCCTTGGGCTCTGGTTGAACAACCTGATCTTGGTCCAACAACTCTCCAACCAGATCTTTCATTCATTGAAGGAGATCAGTAGCTTGCGTACTTTCATCTTCGAAGAGAATACATCACCAGCTCAGTGGAGAGCCACAACTATTACTCTGGATGAGGAAGAAAGAAAGGCTGGTCTTATAGCCGAGAGGCTAGTGTTACCACCACCTTCATGGTAGTAAAAATCATGGATCACCAAGTATACATACCAAAGAGAACCAATCCTCTATTTCAAGAAGACATCAGAGAAGCATCCGATATAGTGCAAATCTTTCAAGAGGTTCCCAAATTTTTTCTAGAAGAACAACAGTAAGAACCTCTAGCTCAAGCGATGGTGGACAACCACATCAACAATGGCAATGCTATCAACAATGAAATTGGAAACAACAACGGTAATGGTTGTAATAATGGTAACAATGGCAATGGCAATGACAGCAGTGATAGTGGCAATGGCAATAATTACAATGGCCACAATGTATTTGGAAATGGCTGTAATGCAAAAGAAATTTAAGGCATCCAACACCATTGTCATGGAGTAACAACATAGGCCCATTGTCTCTAGAAGGAAACCATGAACTTCCCAAAGGATCGCAAAAGAACTTCTCGAGATTCTTCGGAGATGAGACTTGATATCCCGATGAGCATATATCAACGTTCACAGTGGCTTGTTCCATTTTGTCTGTACCACATGAAGATATCACCATTCGAATCTTTGTCAAAACTCTTGAGACAAATGCTTTTGACTGGTTCTATAACTGACAACCAGGTATCATCACAAGATGGGAGGTCATGATTGAAAAGTTCTTGGCGAGGTTCAAGCCTGCTGAAGACAACCATCAACTATTTTCCAAGTTATCAAAATCTAAGATGGAGCCTATAAAACCAATGAGGGAGTTCGTAGAAAGGTTTAACCACCTCATTACACATCTCTCTCACATACTCAATCCATTAGATGAGATTCTAATGAGAAAATTCATCAATGCCCTTCCTTGGGAGATAGAATTTTTCATCAAAGGAAGCCACAAAGAGGACTTGCAATTTGTACAAGAGAAGGCCATTGAGATTGAGGATCATATGATCACCACAGGAAATATGAAGAGTGATGCTATCAGACCACCAGTCCAAGCATCAACAGATCCATTGATACAAAAGGTATCAAATGAAGTGACTATATTAAAGAGACAATTACCCAATCAATGGAAACAAGCACTGTCCACACCAACACCATATCAACAACAAAAACAATACCAACCTCAATAGAAATACTAGCCTCAGCAGGCATACCATCTGAAGAGGAATAATTTCCAACCTTTCAACAACTACAAGCCTAGAAATCAAGGACCTCCACAAAGAGGATTAGAGGCTAAAAGATGTAATGTGTTATGTTGTTTACATGAAACAAATGAACACACCGTATCCACATGCCCTGAGAATCAAAGGATGAATCAAATCATTGGATATGCCGGAGATCAAGCACCAAAGTTTTATACCTTCAAGTGTGAATGTTGTCTCACCACAAACAACCAACTTTGATGGCAACTCCACAATGGGATACTTCCATAGCAAACCCAAAAATCAAGAAGAATAATACTACCATCAATTCTCTCTTGTTGTCAACCACATGAATATGTCGATGCCTATGTTCACATGCGCTCAACATTTCAAAGCACATAAAGAAGAAGAAGAAAGAAAAAATTCAAATGAAAAGGGAAAGGGAAAAGAAGCTTCCACTTCTAATCCCAAGTCTACACAAGAGAACTTCACATCAAATTCTCAAGATCCATCCACGATGAACTTTGACATTGTGACGTCTATGATGAAGATGAAGGTACATATCTTACAGCTGGAGTATCTCTAGGACCATCCCAACAAATGGATCAGATTATCAAAGTAGTATAGAAGTATCCTATCATTCAACCAACATTTCTAGAATCTTCCGTACCAACAAAAGAAAAGTTGAAGCCCTTTTACATATCTCTATATATGGGAGGTTACAAGCTCAACAATTGCATAATTGACTTAGGAGCATCGAACAATTTTATGCCTTTGAAAATCATGAACTCATTGGGACTATCGTCCACCAAAACCCATGACAAGTGCTACTCACTTGAATCCAAATCGGTGTTGTTGGTCGGCCAACTGAAGGATTCTCAAGTAAGATTGGTATCCTGTGTGTAGAAGAAGATCATGGTGACCATCCTCATAGCTGACATTCCAATCAATTATGTTATGCTACCGAGTAGAAGCTTCTGCAAGGATGTCGGAGGTGAAATTCAATTGGATTGGCCGTACACGACAATCCCATTAAAGAAGGGTAGCTTCAAGTTAGAACCAAAGGCTAAATCTAGATTCATGGTGGTGAAGTCTCAGGACCCCCAAGCACAAGTGCTACATTAGAGTATAGGTTCTGGTACATACACTATGTTGTCTAAATTAACCAAAGAAGAAAAGAAAGTTGTGTTTTTCACAAGCACATCAAAATAAAATTCAAAGATGTGGACAATGCAATTTGACGAAAGTTGCTCAATAGCAGGCTTAGGAGCGAGAGTTGTCATTTCCTCTCTCGAAGGAACTTTGTACCCATTTTTTTATCACTTGCAGTTCGATAACATAAACAACACTACTGAATACAAGGCACTCATACTAGGCCTCAAAAATGAAAGAGATATGGGTATTAAATACTTTCAAGTCGAATGTGACATAGAGTTGATCCTCTAAGAGGTCAGAAAGCGATACCAAGTAAGAAAAGGTCACCTTCAGTCTTATCAACAAAGGGTGTGGAATGCAATCAAATGGTTCAAAGCATTTGACATAAAGTACATTCCACATGAGAAAAATAGTAGAGAAGATTCCCTTGTGGTGTCTACCACTCTCTTCATGCCCCATTTTGACTTCCGTCAGAATGCCTTTGCCATTGAGCTCATCTTCAGGCCAGTTGTCCCTAACAACTATGACAATTGCAAGATATTTGATGATGACATCAAAGAGTTCCTCTACATGGGGGACAATTATCAAGAACCATTCTTTGAAGGTAGTGATTCTCCTTACAAAGAATCCGTAGTGGAAGATTTCGAAGTATTGGAATATGACATCATCCAGTTAAGAGGCAACAACATCCCCAAGGGTCTAGTATCCTTGGAGGAAATATTTGATAGGCATGATAGATGTGTGCAAGATCAAAGAAATTCATACAAAAAAATGTTTTCTTATTACAATCAAGTCAACATCATCACTGAAGACAAGCCCCGACTTGTCAACTTGGGAAGATGTTGCACTGCAGAGGAAAACAACAACTTTATCTCCTTATTCAAACAGTATAGAGATATATTTGCATGGACCTATGAATATTTGAAAGTCTTCACACCAAGGGATTTGTCTCATACAATTCGTTTCAAGTCACATATCAAGCCCTTCAAGCAGAAGAAGAGACACTACAACTCGCATGTCCAAGACACAATCTACGTGGAGGTACAAAAGATGGTGGATGCCAAGATCATATTTCCCATCCAACATTCTACCTGGGTGTCCAATATCGTTCCTGTATGCAAGAAGAACAAAGAGATTTGGATTTGCGTCAACTTCAGGAACCTCAACCAATCGTCATTAAAGGATAATTATCCTTTACCTATCATGGAGCACACCTTGCAGACGGTAACTGGATAGAAGATGTCATTGCTTGATGGATTTTTTGGATACAATCAAATTGTGGTGGCTAAGGAGGATCAGATCAAGATAGAATTCACCACCCCATGGGGAACGTTCTCCTATGAAAGGATTCCCTTCGACCTCATCAATATCGGTGCCACCTTTCAGTGAACCATGGACTTGGTGTTTGGAGATCTAAAGGAAAAAGTGATCGTTGTCTACCTTAACGACCTTACCGATTTCTCAAGGAAGCAACAAGATCATTTTCATCACTTAGTGAAAGTGTTTGAGAGATGTAGGTATCACCATATATCATTGAATCCCAAGAAATCTATCTTTGCGGTGATGGAAGGAAAACTACTAGGCCATATCATCTCCAAAGAGGGAAATCAAATTGATCCTGATTGGGTGGATTCAATCAAGAACCTATCTCTCCCAACTAATACCACTCAGGTGCATTCCTTCTTCAGAAAAGTGAACTTCATACGAAGATTTGTACCTAATTTCTCAGAGCCGACCAAGGATATATCAGTGATGATGAAAAAGATGGCCACCTTCAAATGGACTAACAAAGGAAAGGAGACATTCGTCAAGATAAAGGAAGCCATCAGTAGGGCACTAGTGTTGGTTTGAACTAACTTCAATAAGGAATTCATTCTTTATTGTTACGCATTGAAATACACTCTCTCTGCCATACTGACACAAAAGCTGAACGAGGAGACAAAATCACCGATTGCCTTCATGAGTAGTAGTTTCAAGAACAATGGATTCTAGTACTCCCATATCGAAAATAATTCCTATGCAGTCATAAGAGCTGTAAAAAAATTGAGATTCTATATCTTAAATTCTCACACAATAGTGTACGTCAAGTGATCCTGTAATCAAGAGCATTCTAACTCAGCAGGAGATGGGCACTAAAAGAGGCAACTGGATCACAAAAGTCCATGAATATGACTTGGAGATCAAGCTGACCAAACTCATTTGTGGGAGAGGTCTATGTCAGCTCATAGCAGAGGATGGTAATCTAAAGCACCAATCTGCTGATGGTGAGGTAGAAACAGAGATAGAAGAAGACCTTGTAATGGTCTTATTGGTTGATTCTATGGAGAAATGGTACTTAGAACTTTGGTACAATGAAACCTATGAAGAATATTCAACCCACTTGGACAAACAATAGAAAATAACCTTAAGGTTAAGAGCACAAAACTATGTGTTGTGAGGTAACATTCTATACAAGCATTGAATTGATGGAACTTTCTTGCTTTGCGTCAATAGAGACCAACAACGACGGTTGTTGGAAGAATTTCACAATGAAGTGTGTAGTGGCCACTTTTCATCGAGGGTTACAACATTCAAAATTTTGTGGGCACAATTTTTTTGGCCAACTTTGTTCTGCGATGCATATGACTAGGTGTGCAGATGTCAATAGTGCCAACAATTCATTGGTAAGCTCAAAATGCTAGGCATTCCACTAAGGTTGGTAATAATAGATACTCCATTTCATCAATGGGGTATCGACTTCGTAGGTCCTATCAACCCACATTCCAGTAAAGGACATGTCTATCTCCTTACAATAACAAAATACTTCACCAAATGGGTTGAGTTTGTTCCTATGAAGAATGCTACTTCCGAAATTATGTGCAATTTCCTCAAAGAAAACATCATCACACGTTTCAGGGTACCAAGGAAGATCATGACCGACAATGGTACAAGCTTCTCATTAGAGGAGTTGGTAGAATTTTTTTCTGAGTATGGCATCACACTATCCTATTCTTCAGATTACTATCCACAAGGCAATGGACATGCCAAATCATCTAATAAGAACATAGTCACAATCGTACACAAGATGGTTGATTCAAATCAATGGGCTTAGCACACAAAATTATACGACGTTCTTTGGGCTGATAGGATCACACCGAAGAGAGATATCAAAACTTCCCCTTTTGCTATCATGTATGGCATAGAGGATGTGTTACCCATCACTCTAGAGTTGTCCGCTTTGTAGATAGCATCTGCGGTAGAAGATGAAGAGTTCAAAGATCCCATTGAGAAACACATCTTGTGCTTGGCACAACTGCAAGAGGAAAGGGTGGAAGTTGTTGATAAGATCACTCAGTACCAAGAAAGAGTGAAGACGATCTTCGACAAGAAGGCTTGGAAAAGGGACTTCAAGATCAGAGACAAAGTCCTACTATGGGACAAGAGACGAGCCAAAGGGAATGCATGGAAAATTTGACTCCATTGGTTGGGGCCATTCTTGATCTATGATGTTGCAGGAGAGAATTCCTATATTATCTCACATTTAGACGAGAGGCTCTTTCTGTTGCCCTACAGTGGGTAGTACTTGAAACATTTTGTCCCTTTAGGGATGGGGTGAGTAATTTTTTAAATAAATTTATTTTACTTTAATGTTATTTTGTCATGTGTTTCCCCATTCCGTAAAGTATTGTCGTGTTTTAGGTGATTTCTTAGGTAGTATTGTTATTAGGTGAATAATAGGTGAGCCCCAATAAATAGGTGAACTTCTATTATCATGTGAATTAGGAAATAAGTCCTAAATCCATTACCCAACTAATAAAAGTACTGATCTATGAAACCCAAGAATCTCGATTCTCCTATGCCATAGGTATCCGACAGGGTCACTAGATGAAGCCTAATGTTGTACCCAAACTAATTTTTTGGCATTTTGCTTAAATTGAGCTAAATCATGTAAAAATGTCATCAAAAGTCTATTTTAGGTCAAACCAAAGATAAGGTTTTTATGGGTTTCTGTCAAGGAATGTATGTGTAAAATTCCAAAAAATTGAAAATTAGGGTTTCATGCCCTTATTTTTAGGGAAACCCCTAAAAATAGGACCTTCCCAGAAATGATTGAAAATGATTTTGATACGATTAATCGACTTCACAATCACACTGGTCAAGTTAGAATCATCAAAAAACATGTTTTACTCTGGTGGGTCTATTCTTATTTTTCAGGAACAAAGTTAGGAGTTTCACAACCATTAATGGAAGATTGGCCAGTACCAGGTGCTAAAAGCTAAGCTTCAAAAGCTTCAATGAAGAAACCATGGCGGAAATACTCTGAACAGATTCTATCTCACAGAGGGGGACTCTCAAAATCAGAAAAATGCAAAAAAAGACTAACTCTGGAAAAACCAATGCCTTGCTACCAAGGAGGATAGGCAGTTTGATAAAGCAAAGGCACCCTTGCTGAAGAAAGGAACCCTTGACCAATAAGATCCTGATGTCACTTTCAATAGGACTTGTCTTAGGATGATCTCTTCAATAGAAACTCGACCTCACAACAAAACTGTCAGTTAGCATGCAAGACATAGCAAACATCAGCAACCGTTGATCGTTAGAGCATGCAAAGTTAGTAGAAAATCAATGCATAACAATGCAAAGATGCCCTTGCTGGCCAAGGGTGCCCTTGAATTTGAGGCACCTGATGAAGTTTCTAGCTACTACTATATACATGGAATCTTCTCATCTCTCTATCAGCTTCATGATCAATCCAACTAGGTGTTCATAGGATCTGTCAAGCAATAAGAGGCGGAGATCAGGTAGAAAACACCTAACGGTGAAAGCAGAAGGAAGAATGGCAAGAAATTGGCTAAGTGTTGGTCAAAAGAGCCCCTACTAAAGAAAGGTGCCCAACTTTTTGAGCAGTCAGTTGCAACTTATGAGATTAGTTACCTCCATGATGATCTTCTCCGTTATGATCAATCTCAACAACGACACCGTCAATAAAGACAATAGAGTAATCTGACATCTAACAACATAGATCAAACTGGGGCCACTCTCAAAGGTTGATAACATGAAAATCATAAGTCAAAAGCATCAAAGGTGCCCTTGCTAGCTAGGGGCACCCTTGAATTTGAAGGACCTAAATAGACCTTCAGGAGTAGAGATACCAGTCATCCTTTCCAGGACTGAGCTAGTTACCCAACACACAGTCAAGCAAAGCCATTCGACCCATCAGTCAATGATGATGTAAGATCAAATCACAGAGGGTCTAAGTGGTGAAAATGAAGAATGGTCATGAAAATTTGACTAAGTCAAAGCTAAAAGCACCCTACTAAAGAAAGGTGCCCTTGAATCTGGAGCCTCAAACTCAAGTTTCTGACTTGATGACTCTCAGGCATACATTTTCAGGATTGTTCCATGTCAACAACAGATCCATCAACAACTACTAAAGATCAACTAAATGGATGAGTGGAAGGATCAAACAAAGGCACTCCATCATGGAAAAATCATTAAAAATGTTCAATACTCAAAAAGAATGCCTAAATGGTCAAATATAATTTTTTGAGTGTAGTTAAGAGATTTTAGAGGCAAAAAGAAGCCAAACATCCCACAATCAGTGGAAATAAGCTTTTAGAACTCCAGATCAGGCTAAATTAGGCCTAAGACAAGAGTTGGCTCCCAAACTTGAAGGATTCAGACTTGAATCACTATATATCAACTCTAGATGTCCCTTTTTCATTATTTCTTTTGCAGGTTTAAGATCAAAACAACAATTTTCTCTCAAGGACGTCTTTTCAACATCTGGCAAGGGTTTTGGACTGTTCTTCAATATTTTTTGAAGAGCAGTGGCATAAAGAGATTTCTTCTCAGAGGTTGAATCAAGTGATAGAGGAGGCAGCTAATAACTTCCAATCTACCTCTTGTATAATTCCTCTCTTCTGTCTTAAATTTTTTGCATGTCATAGAAAAAAGCAAGCTACCACAAATCTGGCCAACTAGGTATGATCAACATAATTTTCCAGTAAAACCCATCTCTTCAGATTTTCCAGAAACAACAAACTTGTTGCCTCTATTTTTAGGGATTATTTTTGAAAAGTATTAGAATAAAAAATATAAGGAACTGGGTTTGTTCAACATTGAAGCATGAACAAAACCCGTGTGCTAGATTTTTTCTGAAAAAATACTTCTCAGTAGGTGCTATTTTTAAGGGTTTTCGGAAATTGTCAGAACAGGGCCATGTGCATAGTTGATCTTTGAGTTTTTTAGGATGCAGTACTCTCAGGTACAATAAAAGACCAAGGTGGCCTTGTACATGTTTCCTAAAAATGACTGACACAAAACTACATTAGAAGAACCTAGAGGTCAATTCAGAGGATTTGGAGGGCATGAATCAAATCACACTGCAAAACATAGAAGAATCTAGATTGCTTCAAGCTGCGTCAATCCCTATCACATTATAGAGTGTGGAGCTTATAATTTGTTGCATTAGGCATTAAAATCCTACCACATGACAAATCTAATCAGTGGATGGGAGAGTGATCTGCAACTTGAAACCAAAAGACATTAAAAAATGTTTTGCTATTCCACCATGCCCGACCAAAAAAGTCATATCTGTGAGAGAATGCGAAAAGGAATTCAAAGATTCAAAGGATAGGTGTTCACTAGAAATGGCAGAACAATGGTTAAAGGTGAAAAATGCTAGCTTGCCCAAATTTTTTGGACGAGGAGAATTCCAAGATGAGTATGCAGTTTTGATCACTCTACCCAGTAGGATCACTAGACAGAAAGAGGGAAATTAGTTTTAGTCATGGATGTACTACATCATTGCCAAGATTATAAAAAAAAAAAATATTACGACTGGGCCACTTTGATCAGTGACACACTCCACCAACAAATTACCAGGTTTCTAGAGGCTTAGGTTCCACATGTGTTCCTACCTTGTGTACCTGATTTCCTTCCAAGGCAAGTTCAAGAAATTGAGCACTGTGGGGACCTTAGCTATACAGAAGGTCCGTGAATCCTTTCTACATCTTGAGTTTACTCTATTAGAAAGACACTTCAAATAGATAAGTGACCTCTTCATCATGCACACCATACGAGATATTGACTATGAGATTCACATGCGTATATCATTAGCAGCCAAGGAGGCAATGGTGGACTGGGCGGATTGGTTTATCCAATTCCCCGCCTTCACCTACACACACATGTATGGTTATAATGGACACCCAACCATGATGCCACACTACCCTTCAGATAAGGTAGTGTTCATGGAGTTCCTAAGGTATTTGGCTGAAGTTCACACTCACTTATGCCTAAAGAAGAAGTCAGCTACAAAATTTCCCATTCAGATGGGACTCTATAGATGTAAAACAATGACTAATGCCAAATTGATGAGCCAAGAAATGGTGAGGCTCAATCTCAAGTACCTCATTGAGAGAAGGTCATATGATTCAAGAGGCCTTTATGCAGTTCATCTTGAGCAACACTCATCACATGAATCTTCTATGGAAGATTACTAGGTCAATTGTGACGATGAGTTTAAGGTACAAAGAAGGAACTATAGCAGGCTTAAGCTCTCACAAATTGCTGAATTTATCTCAAAAGACATTGAGGGCCTATATTATGATGAAGGGGAAGTCATTATCCACTCATTCTTCATAGATCAAGTGGACTGATATCCACTTGGAAGAGTGGATTGGTATGCAAAATAAAACACATCTATAGAGGAGAGAACGAGTAGAGTTGTTAGAAATAGTCGACTCTACCTAGACAACAAGAGGACAAGGAAGGTATTACTTCTTTGAACAGAGCCTCCATTGGTTCAATCTTCACTACCTTCCACATCTAGGAAGAAGCCCATACAAAATAAATGGATAAATCCTCCCAAAGGGATGCAGATGTCAAGTCATGCATGGGGAAGAATACAAATTGCTGATGTAAGATAGTAGAGACTGTTGCAGATGAGCTTTTGATTGAGGCAATCACGGCCGAAACAGAGCGCATACTAGAAGAAGTTATAGTAGATATAGTGCCTATGGTTGAGACAGAGCCACCTACTTCACCACCATCATAACAGTCGCAAGTCCCCATCGAATTGGACTCTCCACCGTGAGACATCACTACAACATAGTCTCATTCATTGAGTATTTAGGGGCCCAACATTCCTCCTTCCAACAAGGCTAGTCAAAATTCACTGAGGTTCTCCTATGAAGGAAGAGGGATAGGCCATCCTACCAGCTCGATTTCACTAAGTTTGATCATGTCCTTGCAAACATGCTGACAAATAAATTGAAGAAGCAAGTAGATGTAGGAAGGAATGTGGATAATGAGTTCATCATAGAGAATACTTCCCCACTTGAGGAAAGAAACATACATGATGTAGGGGTTGAAGACTTCACATTTTTTAAGATCAATCTCAAAAGACCACTTGTTAGGTGGAGGCAGACCTTGAAATCACTTCAATAAGCACCGAGAAGAGAATGGCTAAGGATGGCCAAGACAAAGAAGCCTTAAAGGCTGAAAAATGACAATTGAGGATGTATATTTCTAGCTTAATGCATGACACTCCCAACTTATTTACTTTTCCATGAGAGTTGCTAAACCTCCCCATGGAGAAAAACCACCACTAGTTGATTACATATGGAAAACACTTGAGAAATAAAGTGGAAGAATTTTTTGTTAGAGGACGGTGTGTACTAGATGAAACATACTAGTTGAGAGACAAAGCACATGGACTCCGCTCAGAGATCCAACATTTAGAACTAAGGACAACAGAGAAGAGGTCAGGGGATGAAATGACAGTCGAAAATTTATAATTGGAATACCAATCAATTACCACCACAGAGAACAAGCAACATCTTTTTTCTTGGAAGGAATAATTTCTAGATGTCATCCAATTCTATGGAACTGATTGACTACAAACATATTGTCGCAGGTATTATCAACTTTGTAAGAATGTTGGTAATATCCTTCCCTCACATAGAATATAAAAATGAGGGAGGATAGTACGTTGAGCTAGGAACAGTGCATAATCAATTTTGAGATGTCATCCATAGCACATTCCTCGATGATATTGATGGTTGCAAGTTAACCAAAGTTGCAGCCATGTCTACCAAGTTAGATGATGTAGCCGCTGAGTGCATATACTATCAACAACAACTTGAAACATGTGAAGAAATTCTAAGATGCCACACCGTCATCTTGTGGAGCATTAATTGCCTAGAGGTTGAAGAGGTCAACGACCGGATAGAAGCACTATTGACCAGTGGTGATGAGGTGTTAAGCACCCCAAGAAATATGTACTACCCTCCAGAAAGACATTAATTGTGACTTGAGTTAACTTGATGCCCTTTCCAAGTTAACTCTAGGTCCCACAGATCATGCATGTCAGATCCCACTAATTAAGGATGTCTAATTAGACTTCCACAATTTATGGATCTTAGATCTCCACTAAATATGGATGTCTATTTTTGAGGCACATTTATAATTTAAGTTTACTTATAGTTAGGTTTTATTCAACTGAGGTATACTTCTAGTTTGACTTTTGTTTAGTTTCAGTTAACTGAAGTAGATTTCCAGCTAACTGCTTGCTCACCTACTTTTAGATAGGAATAATTCTTGTTGATTGGCAAGAACTGATTTTTAACTCAAGGAGATTTTAGGGTTACCTACTCCTTTGAGTTTCTATAAATAATAGTCCTGGGCTCATTATTTGTCTAACCTTTATTTACTACACAAAATTGCTTCACCACTATTGCCACAAGCTTGGATGTTTTTATTTGTTCACTCTTGGATGAGAGTTAATTGGTTGATCATAATTTTGCATGATTTTGTTCCTTTGTTGTCCTAATCTTTGTAACTCAGTGGAAAAGATTGAAGAAGAAAATTAGATGGCACATGCTTGTTTGATCTAAATATTTTTTATGGTTCAATATCTTTTTTTCAATAGCTTATTGTTTCAATCTCCTCCTTGAATAGGGGTTCCTCTTACTTGGATTTTTTTTCATCAATAGTTATCATTTGATGTTGTTTAATGATCCAGATTTCAACCTACACTTTGGAAAGGGGTTCCTCCTCCTTAGTAATCCTGATATATATATCATCGTACCTTGTTGTTTCTAGTACATTGTTTCCCAGCCTATACCTCAGATAGGGGTTCCTCCTCCTTGAAAAGTATTAGATCCAACCTACCATAAAGAGTGTTTGCTTGCATAAAACCTTATCCCAACGCATATATGAGAGTTCAAAGCCTCAGCCATATTCTAAGGAGATGGCGGATTTGAGTAATCCAACCCATCCATTTCACTCCTATGCCCTCATGCTCTATTTATCTTGAGGAGATATGATAGTTTAGAAGATAGTTTAGTCGTAGTTAAGATCTACAAAAACTAGAGAAAACCTTAGCTATGACACATTGTGTTTATGCACCCTTGTGTCCTAGTGCTGAGTAAAAAAGGATAGGAACCTTAGTCTACTCTACCCTTTTTTACGTACAACATCAACAAAGAGAGATTCCTCTCTATAATCCGAAGAGCAGTATTATAACACTTGCAATACCTATCTATTTCCAATAAGCATTCCAGAGGTGCTAACTAAAATTCCAACATGCCTCAAATGATTGGATTCCTTTGATGAAGTCATAGAAATGGGATTTCAAATCGAAGAAAATATCATTGATGATGGAGCTATTAAACTTAATAATGACAATGATAAAAAATCAGAGTCGAGTAACAAGACACCTTTTTGGGTTAAGAACAAGAATATAGTCAATGACATATTTTTTGATGAGAAAATGACAAACACATCGTCACCTATCTACAACCTTAAAGGTTCATCTTCATACAAAGGAAAATAAAAATAAAGAAGCTTCTCTAACCAAAAATTTACACCATTGGGACAATCGCTTGAATCGGTATTAAAAGAACTCCTTGAAAATGATCTTATAATGCTACCTGAGATGGGAGAATTTAAATCCACAATTCAAACCCCATGGTGGAATGATGATCACTTTTATGACTATCATAGACACAAAGGACATAAGACCAATAGTTGCAATAAACTTTGACATGTGATTCAAAACCTTATTGATGATGGTAAGATAGCAGTTGATGGACACACTCCTTTTAGTAACTCTGATCATGAGATGTTTAAAAATTCTTTCCCTAAGCATGACAAGGATAAAGGAAAGGCACCTGAATCTGGTGATGGTGTAAACTATACTATTGCTAAGTACGACTATGTCATAAATAACATTAGTGAATTTGATAATCATGTGAACACTTTCATTATACAAGGAAAAGAACTTGATTGCAATGTTACTACCCATAGAGGCACAATTACCCTCAGAGGTCCTAATTCAAAACTTGTTGCACCAACTTTACGATACAACCTCATAGAGAATTGCGGTAAAAGAATTGTGCAAATTTTCATATTTGAGTTGCTACGCCTATCTCTTGACCATAAATCTATCCTAGATAGAGCACTTGCTACTGCTACAGTGTCTATAGACTTGCATGTAGATCAATCCCAAGCTATGATGGGACACATCACCTCTCCTCACACTCTCAATTTTACTGAGAATGATAATTCCTCCATACAAAAAACATATAATGCACCTCTAAACATTGAAGTCCTTTTCCATAAAGTCGAGATCAAGAGAGTTTTGATAGATGGAGGAGTAGGTCTTAATATTTATACTAAAAAATTGATCAGAAAATTAGGGTTCTCTGAAAGTGAAGTTGATCCAAAGAAAAATATTAACATAAAGACATATGATGAAGAGGAACACTCATCTAAAGGATCAGTTACTTTACCAATCAAGGTTGGGCCTATGATAAAGGATGTGGATTTCCAAGTCCTTGATCTCCCTTTAACATATAACATCCTCCTTGGAAGACCATGGATTCATGAAATGCAAGTGATACCTTCTACATACCATTAGTGCATTAAATTCTCGCACAATGGTGTCGAAATCAAAATACTAGGAGATCCAAACCCTTTCATGTATTACAATAATCTAAGTGCTAAAACTAAAATCACAATCCATAGAAATTGTGAAGCACTTCCTTCTCAAACATATGTTGATCCAACTTCAAAATCCAATGAAGCTGAGATCAAAATACAAGTGAAAGAACAAGTAGGAGAATATACCCTAAATTGTTCTCTTTGCATTAGAAAGATACCTTTATCTCCCCACACATATGGAAATCCATAGATGACTAAGACCACATTAGATATTGATACTACATTGGTTTGTAAATCAACTACTTTCAAAAAATGGGGAGCCCTTTATGATGAAACAAAAGAAGTTGATCTCTTGAGATGGTTGTACAAAGATGAGGATATAGAAAAATAACAAACTAAAAAACTAGAGATAAAGATACCTATTGAACAATATAGAAAAGGATTTGATCTTATAAAAAAAATAGGATATGATGGTAAAATTCCTCTAGGTTTACAAAAATAAGGTATCTTGGAACCAATACAGCCTACTCGTACGCAAAAATTCCCTGGTTTAGGATATGATGCGTAGAAAGATAAGACCTTGAGTACTGCATGTACTTCAAGTAAGGAAGTAGAGTCCTCTAATACTACACAGACCAACGAGGAAAGTGCCATCAATGAATTCATTGACATCTATGACTATGATAGTGTCTTTACCCTTGAACCCGATCATAACACTTGTACCCTTCAATCCATTCAAAGTCTTGAATCAAAACATAACCCTTTACCCCTGGTTCACCCCCAACTCATTGATTGGGATCAAAAGAGACTACCACAACTAGATGTGTTTCAAAAATGATCATGCAATCATATAATATCCAAGATCATGAGAAGACACACCTCTTGGGGATCATAAAGTAGGTTTCATCATAGAACTCAACAATGTTGCTTACTTTAGAGAAGGTGCTAAGCCTTTCAATCACAAAATTATTGAAAATATAAATAGGTCTTCTAGTGAAAATTGCTCTATGATGCTATTAGACCTGAAAAAAGTAAAAATAAAGGATGTATTCAAGGGTGAAAAAATCTCTAAGGTTGATGAGGATGGAAGGCTTGACACACTTCCCCTAGCAACATATCATGAAAAATCATCTATGTTGGTGGAGAAGACAATACCAGAAAATATGGGTATAGAAGAAAAATCAAAGATAATTCATCTAGCAGAATCATTAACACCTGAAGAAAGAATAAAATATATATATAGTCTTACAAGGAAAGAAAAGTAAAATTTGTGTGGTCCTATGCAGACATGTTGGGAATTGATCTAGATTTATTAATGCATCACTTGTCTTTTCCACCTGAGGCAAAACCTGTTAAGAAAAAGTTGAGAAAAATGCACTTGCATGTTGCTCTATTGGTAAAAGTTGAATTACAAAAGTTGCTCAATGTGGGATTTATAAGACCTATTGACTATGTTGAGTGGATTTCAAACTTAGTACTAGTTTCAAAACTTGATGGGAGTGTTTGTGTTTGCACATATTTCATAGATTTAAACAAAGCTTTTCCTAAAGATGACTTACCACTTCCAAACATTGACATGATAGTGGATTTAACATGGCACGACATATTGTCTCTCATGGATGGTTTCTCAAGCTACAATCAGATTAAAATTTCTCTTGAAGATCAAATCAGGATAGTATTCACTTGTCCTTGGGGAACCTTCTATTGGAATTTCATTCCCTCCGGGTTGAAGAACATCAGAGCTACATACCAGTGTGCAATGATCACTATCTTTCATGACATGATACATGCCTATTTGGAAGACTATGTAGATGATTTTTTGGAAAAATAACTACACCAGAGATGCACATATAGAGATCATGGACAAAATTTTCACAAGATTAGAACAATACAAGGTCCGGTTGAATCCAAAGAAATATGTCTTTGGGGTAACCTCTAGGAAACTCCTTGGATACATTGTCTCATCTAAAGGAATTAAATCTAATCTTGAAAAAGTAAAAGCTATACTTGAAATGCCCCCACCTAAGAATATCAATCAACTATGGTAATTGCAAGGAAAAATTTAGTCTATCCATCATTTTATATCACATATTCTAGATAAATGTCAACCATTTCAACACCTGTTAAACAAGAATGTTCCCTTCAGATGGGATGACAAGTGTGAACAAGATTTTTAGAAAATCAAAGAATATCTAATAACACCACCAATATTAGTACCTCCAACATATGACAAACCTTTACTTCTTTATATATCCACAACCACCACAAAACTAGGGGAACTTTTGGCACAACATGACTGTGAAGGAATTGAAAGTGAAATCTATTACATCAGTTGTACTCTAGCGGGTTATGAGCTCAATTATAGTCCTATCGAAAGAGAATGTCTTGCCATAGTTTTTGCCTCATAGAATTTGTGACATTACATGCTTACACACCAAACAAATCTCATCGCAAAAATTGATCCTCTTAAGTACCTCTTGAACAAAGCAACACTCACAGGACGATTGACTAAATGGGTTATGATTCTTAGTGAGTTTGATATTGAGTACATGGAAATCAAATAAATCAAAGGATAAGCTACATCGGATCAACTCGTTGATGCTCCTGTGATAGATGATCATCCTCTTATTATAGAGTTTCCTGATGAATCAATCTTCAACATAGAATCTACACATCTTTGGACTTTATATTTTGATGGCTCCTTCACACAGAGTGGTTCTGGTGTTAGAATTCTCTTTGTCACACAAGGGGATTGTATACCTAAAGCTAATAAGATATAGTTTCCATGTACCAACAATATTATAGAATATGAGGCATTACTTTCTGGGGTCCGTATGGTTGTGCAATGGAAAATCCTATAGTTGTGTGTCCTTGGTGACTCTCAGCTAGTGATCAGACAAGTTGATGATGACTATAAAAAAAGATGGAAAATTGATGCATTACAAAAGAATGGTTAATGATTTCAAGGCCTATTTCACATTAATTAATTTTGATTAGATCCCTTGAGATAGTTGATGCAATGGAAACAATTGGTTCACTTGTGGAAATGCCAAGAAATACCACATATTGTGAGCTCTTGGTAGAGCCTCTTTTGGAGGTTGCTTATAATGTACCACAATATGAAATGATCTATCTTATTGTTGGTCCTAATTCTTAATGGTATGGGGATATTTATACCTATCTTTGTGATAACATATTGCCATCAAACCTATCCAATAAATCTTGTAAAACCTTTATCTGGTAAGCCTCCCGTTATGTAATCTTAGCCAATACCCTATACTGTTGAGGTCTCGATGGTACTTTACTCTGATGTCTTGAGCATAACAAGGTCAAAAATTCTTTACGAGAAATACATAAAGGTATATGTGCTACACATTCTAGCAGTACTACCTTAGCCAAAAAAATCTTGTGTATGGGTTATTATTGGCCTACAATGGAAAAGGATGCTTATCAGTTTGTTAAAAAATGCAAGAAGTTTCAAAAACAGGCAGACTTGATACATGCTCCTACACAAGAATTGCAACCGCTCGCTACACTGTGGTCCTTTTCTTAGTGGGGACTCGATCTCATGGGAAAGATCCATCCACCTTCATCCAATGGACATAAGTTCATTCTTGTTGCCACATACTACTTCACAAAGTGGATTGAATTTGTTCCCCTCACCCACATCATTGGAAAATAAATAGCCACTTTCATACTAAACTATATGAACTGTCGTTATGGTGTTCCTTTATCCATTATCACAGATAGCGGTTTATCTATTCAAAAATCAAAATATTTGTGAACTCTATGAGAAATTCCATATACAACATCATTTTTCTACACCTTGTTGGAGCTAAAATTTCCACCTTGGTTTCTACACATTTTCCTCATTCCATTTCCTTCATAAAATCCTGTTCGCCCTTGATTTTACTATATGTAACATTTAAACATAAATTCCCTCATGTACATAGCTTGTAGAATAAAACCTTTCACTACCACGTTGAAATAAATGTACTCCCTTGGTTACATAAGGTATGTTGCCAAGACAATGCTACATCGATGAGACACACTCAAATGTATCTTTGACAACCCAAATGGAAATATGTCGAGGAGACTTTGTAGGTGTCAAAGAGAGAAATTAACTTTTCTCCCCAACAAAATGCAGTCACAGTGATACTCTAAGGTTATATGGTTGTTTTGCATTCAGGAAACAAAGAAACATCTCTTGAAAATCTAGAGATCACTAAAAAAAAAAAAGGTAAAGTACTGGTGAGAACATCTTCGAGCATGTATTGTGGCAATGTTGAGGAGACATCGGTGTGTTGGGGTGAGAAATGAAGAAGTCTCTTTGATGAAGAAAGAGAAAGAAAACATGAAAAAGTCAAAGATGCAAGTGAACATTGAGAAGAATTTTTTGAAAGTCTCTTCAACAGAAGCACAGTTGTAGGGATGCAGTATCGATGAGAGTAAAGGATGTCGAAGAGAGATAACCACATGATTCTTCAAAATTTTAATGTCACATAAAGGTCATCGGAGGAAATATCACTAAAGGAAGGAACACCGGTATGTTGAGGAGACATAATCTTGTAAGAGAGAAATATTTGTCAGTCTCATCGAAATTTTGATGCCAGGGATTCAAAGAGGGAAGAAATTACAATGCAACCATCAAGGAGAGCTTGTAATATCAAGGAGAGAAGTTCAAATTTATCTTCAACAATATAAAAGGTGATCAAGGACACATAGAAGAGAGAAACAAGCATCCTTGAAAATATAATTAAAGTCTCTTCGACAATAGAAATGATGTTTCAAAAATTTGACATGACTGATGAGGTTATCAAAGAGACAAATTCCATTAATGTTGCAAGATGATTAGAAAGGTGGAGCGAGTGAAATTTATGAACAAAAGTTGGCTCAAGCATGCTGAATTTCGATAAATCCAACTCCTAAGAAAGTAGAATTATTACGAATGGTGATTGAATATTGAGAAGGTGGAGTTGGACGGAGACATGCAGCTCAAAAATTGTAGCATTGTTCAAGTAAGTTCTCTTGGCTCAAGCTCAACATGTTTTCTAAAAAATTGTTTGAAGAACAGTACAAGTAGGGTTTAAAATGGAAAAAACCCCTGAGAAACCAAAAGTAAAAAGGCATAAAATAGACGCTAGGCCATTAAACCAAGATTTAATAGATCAATGTCCTGGGTCTGGGCCAAACTCAAGAAGAGCAGCTTAATTAAACCCCTCATGTGAAAATTTAGAAGATAAACACAAAAATGTAGGAGATGTCTAGACTCCACATAGGGGTTATGACTTATTTATATATCACTATGGAAAGAAATACAGGCATAGGCCAGTCTCAAACCCATTGAATTTGAATCTGGTGAAGCTTATGATGCCTAATGTTTTTGTTAATGTAGAATGATTAAAGCATTGGCTAGAAACTATGATCCCAAAATAAGGGCAATCCACTCTCAAAATGGGTCACATTGTATTATTATAACACAATCTTACATTTGTATGGTTTTCCAATTAGATACATCGTTGAAAACAAAATTACAGATAAAGGATTTTCTAGAAGAATACTGGACTATGGATGCAAGATATAAGAGGTTGAAGCTACCTCTACACAAACCCAAGGGTCCAAAAAATCAACTAAGAAGCTTCTCTAGCAATGAGAAACCCCCATTTCCTATGGATTCATTTAAAGGAATATTGCCTTTACACCTACTATTCAGTTGGCCAAGTGCTAGGAATTGATGCCCCTGTAAACATGATTATAGCTCCTATGGTTCTAGCTACAGATATCCAAAGCCAAGATGTTATGCCCTATGATTACATAGAATATTTATCTAAGGCCATTAATACTTCTCTTACTGCCATCAAGAACAATAATGGTGCCATCAACCTCAAGCATTATTTATTGCTTATGCACATGATACTATATAAAGGGTAGGCAATGGGAATATGGGGAGAAGAGCTGAGGATCAAGGATGTAGATCATGATGAGAATTATAGGCCTGTGTAGATGTGGATGTCCATATGGGATAGTATATGTGGGAGATCCCACTATTTATATTTTGAAGAGTATTTTTTCAAACCATTGTATAAATTACTTGGCCATAGATGTGATTGCAAGCTATCCCCAAAGATACAAATATTTCTCAGGCCAAAAGATAAAAACCTTGAGGGAAAATTAAACCATAATTGGGGGGATTGGTATGCATTTGAGGATTGTACTGTAATCAGAGTATATGGATTCTAGGAAGCTCCATTTTTGCTACCTAAAATTGTACCAGATAGAATTGCATATCTTGAGATTGTAAGTCAATTGACTTTCTCAACTTTCATGAACCTTAAAAGCTATGGAAGGAAAACCTTTATGCCTTCCACTTTATGTTTCAGTGACTTCACCATCATTTCTGACACAAGGTATGACTCAATAGGAAGCAACATGTATCATTGTTTCCTGCCATTGGGAAACAAGAGGAGGAATTTTGACCCCCAATATTTCATTTATAATGCCAAAATTTCACAAAGATTAAAGGGGTATGAACAAAATTTCTTTGTTGATGATGTCATTAGAAATTGTGATGAAAATAAAGTAATGATGGGGAGGGTTGCTTATAAGAGAATTGTCATGGTTGAGGCTTGGAGAGAAAGCAATAATTTATTATATGTAGAAGCTTTTCATGAAATAGAAGAATTCACTGAAAAAAAATGCATTTGTTTGAACCCCTAAGTTTAAGGCTTTCATTTATGAATATAAAGGAAAGATAATAAGTCAAACATTAAAAGAAATCATCCTTGAGAAAGAAGCAGACACCTTGAATGAACTCCAATCTGAGGTTGATAAAGAAATGGATGACATCACTACTGAAAAGGGAAGATAATTGCTACAAGAGGTCAGGGTCATTCTTCTTCTAGGGTGGGATATCAACTCAACCATTATGTTTGATAGTTTCTTGAAGAGAAATAAAAAAGCCTTACAATTGAAAAATGAGGCTAGCGATAAGATATACACTGGATCAGGGTATAACCCTAATAAAACCACTCTGTTGATGTGGGCCCTTTACCCACTAGGGAAGATACATTCCCTTATCAGTAACCATGATTAGATCTTTGGTCACCTTCTTGTACAGAGAGTAGGGAATACATACCCTATGGAAAGTGTTGATCTAAATGTGAATATGGCCAAATTTACCAAAGCTCAAATTTAAAAATTTTCCAGAGACAACAAGGGGTTGATTGATGAGAATGAGATGTTGAAACATGAAGTGATCAGCTATAGAGATAGGTTACCTTCCTCTTGAGGGCCTTATTCTACTTTGATTGAGCATGAAAGGAAAGTACTTGAAGCAATGTCTAAGACCACATATTGGAAACATAGATATGAAAAGGTCCAGAAAGGGAAAGAGGAACTAAAGAACAAACTGAAGACCACTATGTTTGAAATGGAATCTAAACTAGTGTGTAGGAGGTTTGATGCTATCATTGAACTTACCGATGAGGTCGGGGTTATTCATGATAGGACATATGCTACTCTAGATGAGCATAATAGGTTGTGTGAAAAAATGAAGGATGTGGAATTGAAAATAAAGGCGAGGAAAGGTGAAAATAAAGGTGTACTTTAGGAGTATCAAGAGCTTATGAACACACATGACAACTTTCATAGAATCCTAACATAGGAATTCAGTGACTTTAATCAACCACTAAGCATGGCATTGCCAGATTTATTCGAAGAAATAGACTTAAAGGACCAAGATGCATGGAAGGATGAGATAGCACAATATTTTCCAATGGTGCTTGATGATATAAATGATGAAGAATAGGTGCTCAAGAGAGCACATGTGTAGTTGGGGTGGATCATCAAACTTGAATATGCAATGAAGAGTATCATACATAATGCAAACACCTATGTAAAGACAAGATATGTTAAACATGTGTTGAAGGTTAACTTATTCATCACACAAGCCAAGTAAGGAGTGACAGGGTATTGTGGGTGCATCATCATGGAGCATGAGCCTTAAATAGGTCATAGATGATCATAAGCACTTGCTGGAGAATAACAAGTTGTGGTGCATCCACTGACAACTATTAAAGTTTTGTGTTTAAGTTAATCAAGCTTTAGTTAACAAACGATGCAACTTTTTGTGAATGGGCCTATAGCTTGTTGCTTCCCATATAAGAAGGGAAACCAAGGCCCTATTTTGGGATATCATCATCATTAGTAATATTAGGAGATCATTAGTATAGGCATATTCCATTAATCCATCTCTCATTTTAGAACTTTTGTTATTAATGTACAACTTTTAAATAAATATAATGGAGAAGACTGCTATTAATTGGTGATCTACTATTAGTGTTCAACTGTTGTGTTGATTTTCATGCTTATATGTTGTTTGGTTGTCTCCAAAATGGTCTTCCTATGTTATTTATATTAAACATATCAATATATGTTTGATTTGTCAATGCACATTTTTTTTACTTGTGTGATTTCGTTGATTGGTTTCTATGAGAAATAATTAAAATCCTTCTGAGAGATAATTTTTAATAGGTCCTTGCCCAAGATTAAAGTCCTTTTAAATTGACTGTCTTAATTGGTTTCCTTCTCTTCAGGATTAAAACCCTTTCAAAACTTCACAGTAACTTAGGGGGATATCATTAGGATTTGTAAGAAGAGCCAAACAACTGACAAACCTACACGTTTGTACAAGGTGCAAACATCTGAAGTGCCCAAGAGTTAGAGTTAAGCTAAAATATAGGTTTACCCATCCTAAATATATGTCTCCATAATCATCATCAATCTATTGACTCCATTCACCCAATAGATTAGGCACTGGTCAAATTAAAACAATCTAATACAATCTTTACATATTCATTTGATTTTCAAAACATTTACAGTAGGAACTAGTCATTAGCTTTGCATCTACTTCACACCCACGTGCCATTGTGAGTAGATTTCCCAAATTAAAATCTATTTCATACCTTGAAATCTATCTTATCATTCAGATACACCCACATAGGTCTAGCAGAGCCTAAAGAGTAGGGGGTGATGAATCATATTTTCCTTGCTCATCAGCCAAAAATGTATTAAGAGATTGGCACCCTATTATGGTCTAAAATCCTACATTTTTGAGACCTAGCAGATTGGCGACTCTATTGGGGAGCCTAATTAACTTTCAATCCAGGCCTTTGTTGTCATAGAGTCATAATAATCCATAATATAATCACTTAATTGAACAAAAGACTCTGCTGGGATAAGGAAAAACTCATCTAGACCTTAACTTTCCTACTTATGAAAAGGTAGGTGGCGACTTTGTTTTATGACTGAGAAGTTAAAGTACACATAAAAAAGAAAAAACTATAGAGTTCAGAGCATCAAATCATCCTATGAGATGAATGACAAGAGATATCTGCACCAAGAAAGTCCTAAGAAGAACAATGGTAGGTGGACTGACAAGCATGGATCTCCCGCTTCAAAGGATGGTGCAGATAAAAACAAGGCAACGTCCAAATAGCCAAATACTACATTCAGTAATCAGGAGAATATCCCATAACAACCTCCTACATTTCACAATAGCTTGGACCCCTTGCATGAATCAAAGTATCATAATGATGATACATATAAATATCCTTGTACACCATGTGAATGAGAAAACACTGACCATCCTATTTTTCACTAGAAAGAAGACCCTGAGAAAATGAATGAGGAAGAAAGAAAGAAAAGACAAGATGAGCATAACTAGAGGTTCTCATCACAACAAGAGGATGAAACCCAGGAGGGATTCATCTATCACTCTATGCTTGATTATGATTCAATGACTAATCGAGAGATAGAACTACATGTGGAATGTCAGGAACAAGAACTTAAGAGAAGAGAGCAATTGATAAAAAGGAGTTTGGATTTGGACCAATGAATGTATCAATTAAACATCCATGCACCAAAACCACCAAAATATGTCCCTCCCCATAAGTAAGGAGGTAATATCAACTCACAGGGGTCAACTCAGAATGTAGGTGCTCCAGATACTTCAAAGGCCCCTCACAACCTAGTAGGAAGATCAAAACAACATAACCAGTCTAATGTACCACCACAAAGATCCCAACCACAAAATGCCAACAATATCCCACATCATTGCCCACCACTAAGACAACAATATGTTCCACAATATCAACTCCATGTACCATAATAGAATATATATCCCCACCAAAACATCCAACAAAATGTGTATCAGCCCCAACATGGATTCCAATATTGCCCCAATCCACGACTACAAAATCCCTCTCCACAGAACCCTGAAAGCATAGGTAGATAATTTGACTTTACTGGATATCAATTATACCCATATCCCATTGACAACAACTGGAGGAATTTTATCCCTAAATTCACAAGGAGTAATGCAATTACAACATAACAACATATTAGAAAATTCAAATGCTTTTGTTCAAGACCTAGGCATGGAGCATGAAGATGTCCTTATGAGATTTCTCATGATGTCCTTGACTAAGGAAGCAAGGGACTAGTTCAAAAGCTTACCACATGCTTCAATCACCTCTACAACAAAGTTTAAAGATCAATTCTTAGAGCAGTATGGAAATCAATGTGCTCTTGAATTTGCATTACATGAGTTGATAGGAATTCAAAATCATCAAAATGAATCATTGTTTGATTTCAACTAGAGGTTTTCCAAGCTTAATAACAAGATACCACATGTATCCAAATTTTCCGACTCATCAACTTTAAGCATCTATTTGAGAGCCTTTGATCCTAAAAAAGGCTATGAGCTCAGAAAAAAATGTCCTAGCAGCTTGATCGAAGCACAAAATATTGTTGTAACCATTGAAAACAATGAGAAAGTTGCTGACATGGTTGGAAAAGAGATAAAATTAGAATCCCACAAAATCCTAACAATCTCCAAAATATACAAGAGAACTAGTACAAAAATGAACGACCAAGATTGCATGACATTCCATATAACACCACTTGGAAAGATGGACGACCGATGGGAAATCCAAATTGGAAAGATAGTCTAGGTCCTCTGAAGAAACATGGAGCACATGTAGTGGAGACCACACCATGGTGTCCACCATGTCATAAAACCCATGCCCCAGAATATTGTGCACTAGCACAAGCCTACCATGAGGACGAATGGACACAAGAATAAGATAGGGATGGCCACATGGTAAATATGTTAAGATGGAAGTCCCATCAAACCAATGATGGATACTCATCCTCTGTATATGGATGTGAATATGATGTAAGCAAACATAAAATCAATGTTAATATGGAGCAAGAAGTGTTCTCTAACTTGGAAGAAAATGCAAAAGAAGCAGCCTATGCATACAATATAGCACCAAAGTTTCAGTTGAGAACAACAACAGAAGAAGAAGAAAATGCCATCACAACAAAATTTGTGGCAAAGGCCAAAAGAAAATATAATTTAAGAAGTAGGCCTACAAATATAGATCAAGGAACACCTAGAGGCATGTTTATAAAAGAACAAAAGAACAAGGAGGATGTCTCATCTGACCAAAAGAAGGCTGAAGCAAAGAAGCCTCAAAAATTTGTCCAAAAGGAAGTAGTAAACATTGAACATGAGAAAATACCAAACAAAGATCAAACTAAAGCAAAAATGGCTACTAAAATAGAGAAACTAGAACAAGGGATAACTACCCCCTTATTTGATATTGATCAATCACTAACCCAAATAAAAGTGACAATGCCCTTGATGGAGATGATGAAATTTAATGAATATAGAGACACAACCCTAAAGTTGATTCCCAACACATATCACAAACGAAAGGATCAAAACAAAGAGATCAATTTTGTTGAGAAGGAAGCTACAAAGGCACCATAAATATATTTGGGAGATACCCTGACAAAAAACCCTTCCCAAGTGGATCTATTTTACACCACATTGGTGATAAATAACAAGATGGTAAAAAATTGCATGATTGACTTAGGAACAACAATCAACATCATGTCTTTGGTTGTCATGAAGGAATTAGGGTTGTGGGTGAACACTACCTATGAGAAGTGTTATGCCATGGATAATAGATTAGTTCTAGTAGTCAGAGTGATATGTGACGTAGAATTGAAATTGGAATCATGACCTAAGGCAACATATAGAACATACATCATTGTGGTGGACACTCCCCCTTACTATGGAATGTTGTTATCTAGATAATGGACCGCAGTAGTAGGTGGAAATGTCCAACTAGATTTATCTTATGCCACAATACCTATGAATGGAAGAGATGTCAAGTTATACAGAGAACCTAGATCAGAGCATGTCATTGAACTCTTTGACCCCAATCAAATGAACTTATTTTGTGATGTGGACCTTGGAAGTTTTGGAATTGAAAATTTGAACCCTAATTTGTTAAACACATGTCCAATTGCTAGAGATGTTCCCCAAAATGAAAATGGCATATGGAAGATGTATTTTGATGGAGCCTATAGCAAAGAAGGGAATGGAACTGAGATTGTTTTCATTTCACCCAATGGCACAAAATTTAAGTACTCATTTATGTTGAAATTTGAATGCACAAATAACATAGCAAAGTATGAGGTATTATTGCTAGGGTTAAACATTGCTACAAAACATAAGATCAAAATTTTGGCCGTTTATGGGGATTCAGAGTTGGTTGTTTCACAAGTAAGGGAAAAGTATTCTACAAAAAAAAAGAGATTAAAGCAGTACAAAAATGTTGTATGGGATACTATAAAACTATTTGATGCTTTCTCAATTGAGTGGGTGGATAGATCAAAAAAATTGATGGCTAACTTCTTAGCAAATGTGGCCTTGAAAAGGGATGATATCACCTTGGTAGGGATCTCACGGGTGGAATTCAAGACCAGACCTGCAATTCCTAACAACATTTATAATTGGCAGGTCTTTAATGATGAGACATGATCAATTTCTTACATGGAATTGATCAGTGTGAAGCCCAAGAAATTTATTTCAATTCATTTTTCGAAGAAGTAGATGGTAAACAAACCGTGTTTGGCCAAGAAGTGGTGAAACTCAAAAGAAATAAGATTCTTAAAGGGTTAGTAGCACTGGAAAGGGTGTTCGATGGGAATGACCGACCAATCATGAAGCAAACACCTGTAAGAAGGGAGGATATTGAAGAGATTAATCTTGGGACTGAACTTGCTCCAAAAAAGGTGTACATTGGGAAGAATATAAGTCCTACAATTAGAAAGATGTTGATTGCACTATTGAGAAAATATAAGCATGTTTTTGCATGGTATTATGTGACCTTAAGGCATATAGAGAAGATCTATTTCAACATGAAAAATCCCACTAAATCTTGATGCAAAACCCTTCAAACAGAAACAAAGGCCAATCAACCCTACTCTAGAACCCAAGATGCATGAGGAGCTCATGAAACTCAGAGAAGGAGGTATCATTAAACCTATCAGACACTCTACTTGGGTCTCCTATTTGGTTCCCGTCAGAAAGAAGAATGGGAACATATAGTTGTGTGTGGACTTCTGAAATTTGAACATCTGCTCTCTTAAAGAAAATTATCCCCTTCCAAAAATGGAAGCTATGTTATAGAAGGTAACAGGATGTGAGCTCTTATCTATGATGAATGGTTTTTTAAGGTATAACCAGGTGAAAGTGAAAGAATTGGAATAGTATAAGATTGATTTTACTACACCTTGGGGTACACATGTATATGTGAGGATGCCATTTGGCCTCACAAATGTTGGGGCCACATTTCAAAGAGTCTTGGATGTTGCATTTGCTAATTTGATTAATACAATAATGGTGGTATATCATGATGAACTTACAACATATTCTAAGAAAGATGAAGACCATGTTGAACATCCAGAGAAGATCTTACTCAAAGCTCTGGAGTATGGTATTTCCTTAAACCCTAAAAATTTCCATTTTGTTGTGATTGAAGGAAAATTGTTGGGTCACATAGTTTCCAAGGATGGAGTAAGAATTGATCCAGAAAGAGTAGAGGCTATAGATAAGATTCCTATCCCTAAGATAGTAAAATCCATCCAATCTTTCTTTGAAAAAATAAACTTTGTAAGAAGGTTCATATCAGATTTTGTTGAGATTTTTATGCCCATTTAAAAAAAATTGAAAAAAGGAGCTAAGATTGATTGGACAACAGAAGAAACTAATGCATTCATATCTATAAAAAAAGAAATCAAGGAGACCGCAATATTAAAGTCACCTAACTTCGGTAAACCATTTCAAATTTTCTCATTTTCATTTTACCACAAATTTGTAGCAATGATGTTGCAAAAAAATGATGAAGGGTATGAACAACCAATATCATTCTCTAGCAAATACCTTCAATGAGTAGAATTAAAGTATGATATTGCGGAGAAACAAGCATATGCACTTGTCAAAGCTGTAAAAGTCTTCAGACCTTATTTGGTAGGTGCTAGGGTAATTTCCTATGTTTCTAATACTACAGTCAAGGATTTATTTATGCAAATTGAAGTTATAGGGAGAAGGTGTAGATGGATTAATAGAATTCAAGAGTTTGACATTGAAGTCCAAATCACCAAACTGGTAAGAGGACAAGGGTTCACCAAGCTCATGGCTAAATCAAATTGTGCAGTAACATAGATCTGTAACATAGGAGAGGAAGAAGGTATGATTGCCACCAATATTGAAAATACCCCATGGTATACCAATGTGATGTATTACCTGAAATATAAAAAATGTCCTAATGGATTGAGCAACAATCAAAAGAGAACTTTGAAGTTAAATGCATCAAAATATGTCTTCGTAGATGGAGACTTATATTGGAAAAATAGAGATGGCATATTGCTACTGTGCTTAGATGAATCATAGGAAAATCATGTATTGAAAGAAATGCATGAAGGTGTTTGTGGAGGGAATTTTTCAGCCAAAACTACTACCCACAAGATTCTAAAGGTTGGATATTATTGGCCTAAATTTTTCAATGATGCCTTTGATTACATACGAAGGTGTGAAGCTTGTCAAAAGTTTTATGGGAAGATGAAATACTAGGGAGCATTACCCTTAAGACCCATGCAAGTTGTAGCTCCATTCCATTAGCGGGGAATTGATTTCATAGGTGAAATTGTAGATAAATATAGTGGGGGCCATAAATGGATCTTGGTAGCTACTAATTACTTCACAAAATGGATAAAAGCCATACTTGTGAAGCAAGCCACCAACAAGGTTGTACAAAAATTCCTGATGGAGAATATTATCACAAGATTTGGAGTGCCTGCAAGGATAATAACAGACAATGGTATGTGCTTTAGATCTAATGAGTTCAAAAGATTTGTGAGACCTATGGTATAGCAATTTCATACTCTTCCCCATACCATCCAAAAGAAAATGGGAAAGCTGAGTCTAGTAACAAAAGCATCTTAAAGATAATTAAGAGAATGTTGGAAAACAATAAAAAGGCATGGGACTCCAAACTGAGATTGGCAGTTTGGGCATATATGATCACAATCAAGAAGTCAACTGGAAAATCACCCTTTGAATTAGTTTTTGGAACAAAAGCGAGAATTCCCATGCACAACCTCTTACCAGTATATAAGTTTATACTACATGAAGACCTAGATGTTCTTGAACCCATGGAAGATAGGATGAAATAGTTGGTAGAGTTGGATGAAATAAGAATCATGGCTCAGGAGCATAACACCAAAATGCAGTCACAAATAAAATACTTGTTTGATAAAAAGGAAAAAAATAGAAAATTTGAAGTTCTTATGTGGAATGACAGGTGTCAAGATAGGTGGAAGCATGGGACATTTTAAGATCTTTGGATTGGACCATTTGTTTTTATAGGAAAATGTGGTGAAGATTCTTATTATCTTCAAAACATGTCAAGAGAAGATCAAGAATTGCTAGTGCATGGACAATTCCTGAAACACTTCTTTTCTTAAAATAATTTTCCATGCATAGTATTTTTAGGTTCCCATCCCATCCCCCACACCATTTAATCACATTCACTCATGGTGTGCTTCGTAGAGATCATTTTTGGATTCTTGCAATGACCTTGCATTCATTCATCCCCAACCAGAGTCACTGTTGGAGCTAAAATTTCCACCTTGGTTTCTACACATTTTCCTCATTCCATTTTCATCATAAAACCCCATTCGCCCTTGATTTTACTATATGTAACATTTAAACATAAATTCCCTCTTGTACATAGCTTGTAGAATAAAACCCTTCACTACCACGTTGAAATAAATGTACTCCCTTGGTGACATAAGGTATGTCGCCAAGACAATGGTACATCGATGAGACATACTCAAATGTCTCTTCAAAAACCCAAATGGAAATATGTCGAGGATACTTTTATGCATAGAAGAGAGAAATTAACTTGTCTCCCCAAAAGAATGCAGTCAAAGCGATACTCTGAGGACATATGATTGTTTTGCATTCAGGAAACAGAAAAAACATCTCTCAAAAATTGAGAGATCACTAAAAAAAATAAAGGTAAAGTACTGGAGAGAACGTGGTCGAGCATGTATTGTGGCAATGTTGAGGAGACATCAGTGTGTTGGGGTGATAAATGAAGAAGTCTCTTCAACAAAGAAAGAGCAAGCAAACATGAAAAAGTTGAGGAGACAAGTGAACATCGAGTAGACTTTTTTTGAAAGTCTCTTCGATAGAAGCACAACTGTAGGGATGCGGTATTGATGAGACTACAAGATGTAGAAGAGAGATAACCATGGGTCTCTCTAACATTTCAATGTCACATAAAGTTCATCAAATGAAATATCACTAAAGGAAGGAAAATCGGTATGTCGAGGAGACATAAATTGTTAGAGAGAAATATTCGTTAGTCTCATTGAAATTTTGATGTCAGGGATTCAAAGAGGGAATAACTTGCAATGTAGCCATCAAGGAGACCTTGCAATATCAAGGAGAGAAATTCAAATGTCTCTTCAATATTCTAAAAGGTGATCAAGGACACATCAAAGAGAGAAACAGGAATCCTTGACAATATAATTAAAGACTCTTCAATACTATGAAATGATGTTTCACCAAGTTGACATGACTGATGATGTTATCGAAGAGACATTTTCCATTAATGTTTCAAGTTGATTAGAAAGGTGGTGTGAGTGCCATGTATGAACCAGAGCTGGCTCAAGCATGCTGAATTTTGATAAATCCAACTCCTAAGAAAGCAAAATTATTACGAATGGTGATTGAATATTGAGAAGGCAGCGTTGGATGACAAAAAGTAGCTCAAGAATTGCAGCATTGTTCAATTTTCCTAGGTCTAGGCCAAAGTCGAGAAGAGTAGCTCAATTAAACCCCTCATGTGAAACATTGGAAGACAAACACAAAAATATAGGAGATGTGTGGACTTCGCATAGGGGTTATGAATTATTTATATATCACTATAGAAATAAATATAGATATAGGCCAATCTTGAACCCATGGAATTTTAATCCGGTGAAGCTTGTGATGCCTAATGTTTTTATTAATGTAGAATTGATTAAAGCACTGGTTAGAAACTATGATCCCAAAACAAGGGCAATCCTCTCTCACAATGGGTCACATTTTATTATTATAACATGATATTACATTTGTATGGTTTTCCAATTGGATACATCCTTGAAAACAAAATTATGGATAAAGGATTTGCTAGATGAATACCAGAATATGGATGCAAGCTATAAGAGGTGGAAGCTACCTCTACATAGACCCAAGGGTCCAAAAAATCAACTAAGAAGGTCCTCTAGCAATGAGAAACCCCCATTTCTTGTGGATTCATTTGAATAATATTACCAACACACCTACTATTCAGTTCGTCAAGTGCAAGGAATTGATGCCCCTACAAACATGACTATAGCTCCTATGGTTCTAGCTACAGATATCTAAAGCCAAGATGTCATGCCCTATGATTAAATAGAATATTTATCTGAGGCCACTAATAGTGCTCTTACTGCCATCAAGAACAATAGTGGTGCCATCAACTTCAAGCAATATTCACTACTTATACACATGATACTATATGAAGGGCAGGTAATGGGAATATGGGGAGAAGAGTTGAGGATCAAGGATGTAGATCATGATGAGAATTATAGGCTTGTGCAAATGTGGGCGTCCATATGGGAGAGTAGATGTGGGAGATCCCACTATTTATATTTTGAAGAGTATTTTTTCAAACCCTTGTATAAATTACTTGGCCATAGATGTGATTACAATCTATCCCCAGAGATATAAAGATTTCTCAGGCCAAAAGATAAAAACCCTGAGCTAAAAGTAAACCATAATTGGGGGATTGGTATGCATTTGAGGATTGTACTATAATCAGAGTATATGGATTTGAGAAAGCTCCATTTTTGTTGACTAAAACAGTGCCAAACAAAATTGCATATCTTGAGATTGTAAGGCAATTAGCTTTCTCAGCTTTCACGAACCTTAAAAGATATGAAAGGAAAACCTTTATTCCTTCTACTTTATGTTTGGGACTTCATCATCATTGCTGACATGGGGTATGACTCAATTGGAAGAAAAATGGATCATTATTGTCTGCCACTGGGAAACAAGAGGAATAATTTTGACCCTAAACATTTCGTTTATAATGCCAAAATTTCACAGAGATTAAAGGGGTATGAAAATCAATTCTCTATTGATGATGTCATTATAAATTGTGATGAAAATCAAGTAATGATAAGGAGGGCTGCTTATAACAGAATTTTCATGGCTGAGGCTTGGAGAAAAAAAGTTCATTATATGTACAAGCTTTTCATGAAATAGAAGATCCTATGGAGAGGATTGAGCAGATGATTTTATGTGAAGAAGAGATAACAAAGGATGTGCCTCTCATAGCCTTCGAAAGAAGAAGAGATACTGGTCCTAGGAGACCTATAGAGAATGTAGAGCCATTGAGTCATCTATCACCCCAACCTATGCTAGGGGTTAGTTTCTCAGAAGATACTCCTATCATTAATGAGGATGATGTTGAGGAAGAGAATGATGTTACACAAATCAATGCTCCTGTTGTTCCCTAGTATGAAGAGCCACTAGAGAGGAATGTGGTCACATTTGAAGCCTCTAATGATGTGAGACACTAGGCTAGCCAAGAATTCATTGAATATGATGCACTTTTTGGAACCGTTGAGTTTAAGGATTTCATTTATGAATATAAAGGAAGATAATAAGATAAAAATTAAAATAAATCAGCCCTAAGAAAGAAGCAAATGCCTTGAATGAACTCTAGTCCGAGGTTGATAAAGAAATGGATGAAATAACTCCAGAAAAGGGAAGAGCATTGATACAAGTGTTTTGGGTCGTGCTTCTTCTAGGGTGGGATATCAACTCAACCATTGTGTTTGATAATTTCTTGACGAGAAAGAACAAAGCCTTATAATTGACAGACGAGGCTAGCGATAAGATATACACTGGATTAAGATATAACCCTGATAACACTACTCTATTGATGTGGGCCCTTTACCCACCAAGAAAGAGACCTTCCCTTATCACTAACCATGATCAGATCTTCGGTCACCTTCTTGTACAGAGAGTAGGGGATACAAACCCTATGGAAACTACTGATCTAAATGTGAATGTGGCCAAATTTACCAAAGCTCAAATTTAGGGTTAGAGACAACAAGGGGTTGATTGATGAGAATGAGAGGTTGAAACAAGAAGTGATCAAATATAGAGATAGGTTACCTTCCTCTTTAGGGCCTTATTCACCTTTGATTGAGCATGAAAGGAAAGTACTTGAAGAAATGTCTAAGACCACGTATTGCAAACATAGATATGAAAAGGTCCAAAAAGGGAAAGAGGAACTAAAGAACAAACAAAAGACCACTATGTTAGAAATGACATCTAAGAAAGTATGTAGGATGTTTGATGATATGATTAAACTTGTCGATGAGGTTTGGGTTATTCATGATAGGAGATATGCTACTCTACAAGAGCATAATAGGTTGTGTGATAGAATTAAGGATGTGGAATTGTAGATAAAGGCAAGGAAAGGTGATAATAAAGGTGTACTTCAGGAGTATCAAGAGCTTATGAATGCACATGACAAATTTCATAGCATCCTAACACAGGGATTGAGTGACTTCAGTCAGTCACTAAGCATGGCATTGCAAAATTTCTTCGAAGAAACAAACTTAAAGGAACAGGATGCATGGAAGGATGAGATAGCTCAATATTTTCCAATGGTACTTGATGATATAAATGATGAAGATCAAGTGCTCAAGATAACACATGTGTAGTTGGGACAGATCTTCGAACTTGAATATGAAATGAAGGATATCATACATTATGCAGACACATATGCAAAGACAACATATGTTGAACATGCGTCAAAGGTTAACTTATTCATCCCATTGGCCAAGGAAGGAGTGACGTATCATGTGTGCATCATCATGGAGCATGAGCCTTGAATATATCATATATGATCATGAGCACTTGCTAGAGAATGACAGATCATGGTGCATCTACTAACAACTATTAAAGTTTTGTGTTTATGTTAATCAAGTTTTAGTTAACAAATGATGCAACTTTTTGTGAATGGGCCTATAGCTTGTTGCTTCCTGTATAAGAAGGGAAACCAAGGCCCATTTTTTGGATATCATCATCATTATTAATAATAGGAGATCATTATTATAGGCATATTCCATCGATCCATCTCTCATTTCAGAAATTTTGTTATTAATGTACAACTTTTGAAGAAATGTAATAGAGAAGACTACTATTAATTGGTGATCTACTATCAATGTTCACAAGGAGTGACGTATCATGGGTGCATCATCATGGAGCATGAGCCTTGAATAGATCATAGATGATCACGAGAGCTTGTTGGAGAATGACAGATCGTGGTGCATCCACTAACAACTATTTAAGTTTTGTGTTTATGTTAATCAAGTTTTAGTCAACAAATGATGCAACTTTTTGTGAATGGGTCTGTAGCTTGTTGCTTCTCGTATAAGAAGGGAAACCAAGGCCTAGTTTTTGGATATCATCATCATTAGTAATATTAGGAGATCATTAGTATAGGAATATTCCATCCATCCATCTCTCATTTTAGAACTTCTATTATTAATGTACAACTTTTGAAGAAATATAATGGAGAAAACTACTATTAATTGGTGATCTACTATCAGTGTTCAGTTGTTGTGTTTATTTTCATGCGTATATGTTGTTTGGTTGTCTCTAGAATGGTCTACCTATGTTATTTAGATTAAATATATCAATATATGTTTGATTTTTCAATGCACATTTGTTGTACTTGTGTGATTTTTTTGATTGGTTTCTATGGGAAAGAATTAAAATCCTTTTGAGAGATCATTTTTAATAGGTTCTTGCCCAAGATTAAATTCCTTTTAAAATGATTGTCTTAATTGGTTTCCTTCAAATCAGAATTAAAATCCTTTCAAAACTTCACAATAACTTAGGGGGATATCATTAGGATCTATAAGAAGAGCCAAACAACTACCAAACTTGAATGTTTGTACAAGGTGCAAACATCTCAAGTGCCCAACAATTAGAGTTAAGCTGAAAAATGGGTTTACCCATCCTACATATCTATCTCCATAATTATCAACCATCCATTGACTCCATTCACCCAATAGATTAGGTACTGGTCAAATTAAAACAATCTCATACAATATTTACATATTCATTTGATTTTCAAAACATTTATAGTAGGAACTAGCCATTAGCTTTGCATCTAATTCACACCCACGTGTCATTATGAGTATATTTCCTAAATTAAAATCCATTTAGGACCTTCAAATCTGCCTTATCATTCAGGTACACCCACCTAGGTCTAGCAGAGCCTGAAGAGTAGGGGGTGATCGATCATATTCACCCTATTCGTTATCCAAAAATGTATTAAGAGACTGGAACCCTCTTATGGTCTAAAAAAATATGATTTTGAGACCTAATACACCTTACTACCCTCAAGGTAATGGCCAAGCTAAGGCCTCTAACAAGACCATTCTCAAAATTCTTGAAAAGACGGTCAATGAAGCTAGTCAATATTGGCATGTTCAATTGAATCCTACCTTGTGGGCTTACCACACGAGTGTCCACACTCCCACATGCACTACTTCATATGCCCTTGTCTATGGATCTAAATCAATATTTCCCATCGAGGTCGATTTTCCTTCTTTGTGGGTCTCCTTGTGTAATCAAATCAGTGATGAAGACTACCAAGTTTCCCATTTATAGGAATCGGAATTGTTGGATGAACACTAAAAAATGGCTTTCAATCATCACAGAGCATACCAGCAACAGATGTGCCAAAGTTATAACCATAAAGTGAAACCATGCACATTTGAAATTCAAGACCTTTTCCTTCATGAAAATCCTTGCAATCAACAAGACAAAGAAAAAGGGTAAATTTGAGCCTAACTGGTCGGGTCCATACGTTATCACTGCTATGTATGGATCAGGGGCATACTAGTTATCTACTATAAAAGGTAATTTTATTAGTGATCCCATCAACAGTATGCATATTCACAAGTTTTATACTTGATTACTTCAAAGAGTACACTCTTTTACGGTCCTAAATAATACAAAAAATAGACAAAAATCCTGAATTTTTAAAAAATAAAAATTAAAAAAAGATAAAAGAAATCAATTTGTTCAATGGTGAAAACCACTTCGGTGGCACCTTGATAAAGTGTCGTGGTGAAAATTGAGAAATCAACACCATGTGTAGAGGCTTCGCTCCTCTTTCCTTTAGAGCTCCACTTGATCTTTCCATCCCTTTTCCATTCACCCTCAACTTTATAATAACCTTTTCACACTCACCATGGCTTGTGAATTGTTCAACATTCCCTTCTCTTGCTCGCTTCTCCATGCATTATAAGTTGGTCCTATCCCTCATTGGGGCATTTCCTCAACCTTAGCTATGGGTTGGGATACTTAACATCTCGTGGTTAGACGGACTATCCTCTCTATTTATTTGCTCGCTCACAATCCATCTCATTTCATCGTAAAAATTCAAAAAAATCCCCCAAAAAATAAAATATTCCAAAAATCCCCAAAAAAATTCAAATACTCCAAAAATCCCCCCAAAAATCAAAACATCTTAAAAATCCAAAAAAACAAATAACTTCAAAAATCCCAAAACTGTGATACTTTCATATCATCACACAACTTTGAACTTCAACAAAATTAAAACACGCCAAGATTGACAATCAAGTAGACATTGCAACATACCTATCAATCCATCTTTCAAATCCAACCAAATGCATAAACTATGACAAGAATCAATTCTACATTGAAGCATGACACCTATTTGTTTGCTTGTCTTTGATTGTTTTATGATTTTATCTTTGGTGGCATGTCTTTTAGCTTCTCAAGGATGTCTTGGACTAGAGAGGTGAGGATGGGGCATGTTCACTTGTTTGTTGTCTGTGGATTGTTCCTTATTCACAGGATGACTCTTCTTAAGACATAGTTGACTAAAATCATCAAGGACCTATGAGTCTAGTGTGGATGAGAGCATTCCTTGTCTAGTAGTGTCTTCCATGCAATAAGTAGTCAATTCATCTAAGGTTCTTATACCTAGATAATTATACTTCATTACTAAATCAAAATGCAAATAGTATTCAGGTCATCTAGACGCTCATGTTATCTAGACGCTTACACTATTTTTTGACATAATAATCTCTATGATGATAAAGCACTATGCAAGGCCCAAGAATTTTTCATCACCTTCATTTCCTTCATGTCCCTTTTCATTCGTCACTTCTTCCATCATCCATTTCCTTCATCATTTCATTTTTCTTCATGATCCTTATCTCAAAGATCAATTAATCGCTTTATCCAACTGATACCTATCTTTTAATATAAATATCAAATCAATCAACTTGCTTTTTTAGCATGGGACTCCAATGCTCCTTGATCACTCAATCTATTAATCAATCATTATTTTGTGCTAACATCAATCTCAATCAGCTTAATCAGCTTATCAACCTGGCTATACTGAGCATTTCCACCAATTGTTTATTTACACCTATCAGTTGTGCATTTTCATCAAATGTACATATTCACTTATCAGTTGTGCATTTTCATCAAATGTGCATCTCCGATTAATCACTCATGCAAGATCAATAATCGAATCTTCTCCCTGTGATCTATCGAGAGATTAATCTTATCACAGCCTATTTGATCAATCTCTTGAGGGGGAATATCATCCATATAATCATCCTTACCAGGATATACCTAGGGCATGTATCAGTTAATCTTTAAAACAACGCGACAAGCTGCATTGTCTCAAAGAGGGGAAAAATGTAGACACTTAAAATTGTTCTGAGCTTATGACGCCATTTTTTCGATTAATTTCTTGTCTAATTCTCCATCTAAATCTAAGTCTTCGTTTAACCATAATTGCTTGTCTAACCCTTAATCCAATTTCACCCTCTTTTCATGCACATAATTAAATATTTATTATTATTTAATTATACTAATATTTCCCATTTTATTAATCCATTTGATTAAATAATTATTACTTAATTATTTAAATACTAACATTTTCTTTGATTAAATAAATAATTTTATTTATTTAATCTCAGTAATCTAATATTTAATTAAATTATTTAAATTTAATTAATTATCCATGGTTTTGAAAATAACTGATTTTTAATTTTTTTTAAATGAACTCTTACATTTCTCCATGATTTTTGAAAAATGAACTCTTACACACCTCCACTAATTTCAAAATTTAAACTCTTCCAAATGGCCATGATTTTTGAACTTTAACTCTTCCAAATTGCCCACTAATTTGGGTGATTTTCTTCCACCCACTAATATTTCCTCCATTCCACAAATTTTTCTAATCACGCGACACTAATTTCAAATTTGAGAATGAGCAAGTTTCCCATGAAATTTATCTCATTCGATCTCAACCCTTCATTTCTCTACTTAATCTCATCTATCCATTTCACCATTTTCTCATCTTTAAATTTGGGCTTTGAGCTCTTCATTTTTCTAACCACCACCACCTTCAACCTTTTGCTGGAATTATCATCTTGAACCACCACCATCTTCTATCTTTTGCTATCCCCATTTTCGTCTTAAGCCTTTTACTTTGTGCACTTTAAAACTAAGAGAAACATATCTTAAATATTTAAAAGTGAAGGAGAGAAGAACAATGGAGATCAATTAATGAAGGTATATAAAGGTATAATTTTGTTTTTTTGTGTATACACATAAAATCGGTCAAGATAATTGATTAATTAAATACAAGGTATTTAATTAATAAACCTTCTTAATTCGTCTACTTATAAATAAATTGATAAATTTATTTATATGGTTCACTTTCTTAAATTCTTTCTAAAATCATTTTCTTCATGATCTAATTAAATAAAAAAATCTAACTAATTTTTTTTATTTGATTAGTTCTCTTTCATTAAAAAATGAATTTCTAAATTCAATTTTGTCACATTTCTACATAATTTTCTAACCTCTTTCCACCTCATCTGCCACCTCAACATGTGTCTCATGAATTTAAATATTTCTAATTTCTAAATAAGAATTTCCATCAACAAACTCCTATCAAGATTGGAGACACAAGGCTTCTTCCATTTGATGCCCTTCAACACTTGGCCATTTGTTCTCTTAAAGGGGCCAACCTCCATGATTCCCTCGAACTTCCTCACTTTCTACTATTGATCTCTCTGGATCATAATCTTGAATGTCGAATCCTACCACATCATGATATTCCTTGGAAATCATATAAATAAAACATTATTCTCCAACATTTGGGAGGACATCTTTGAGAAAACTTACTCTGCAAAAATCATTTGTGAACATTTGAGCATTTAGATCATTAGAGAATTCAACATTTAGCATAGTATTTGCATATTAATTTAGAATCACGACTTAGTTTATTAGCTGCATTTTTATTATCATAGTATTTTTATACAACATTTGCTTCATAGCTTTTAAAATCATCCCCATTATCATATCACCATTATCATTTACAGAAAATCACATAGTTTATTAAATCATGTGAGAACTAGGATTCTGGCATTTTTACATCATCTATTCTCTAGGTTGTCATTCTAAAAGTCATAGTGCAAAGCAAAATTTGAGATCCATTAGGATTCAAGGAATCCTTAGAGATAGGAAACAATGGAGCGACCTTAGGGATTGATTGTGTTTTGAATTAGATTAATTCTGTGATTTCAATTCTCTAATGCAATATGTTTCATTAGTTGTGTGTTGATTATTTACTTCTTTACACTATTCACATGACACCATTCTAGCACCCACCGTGGGGCCTAGCCCCTATTCTTAACATTTTCTAGAAAGTGTGTTTACAGGTTTTGATGTGAAAATCTTTTAGCGTGGCTGTGAGTTCTTTCGGTGCATACAAAACATCCTCTGGTGCATCCATGCCCTGTTTTTCCACAAACAGCCTTTCGTTCAACACATTCGGACTATCTTTCAGTGCATACAGGGGGTTTTCTAGCGCATTCACTCTATATTGTAGTGCATAAATAGATTGTTATAGTGCATACAATAGTTTATTTAGTGCATAGGAGTGATATTTTAGCGCATATGGTTGATACTGTGGTGCATTTGATTTATTTTGCAAAATAATAAAATTCCAAGGATTAATCAATGTGTTTCATTTTGTAGGTATTATAAACATTGTCTGAGACCTTGGTGAAACTATAAGAACATTGCCAAAGATAAACAATCAGAAACTACTAAAGGTTGTTTTGAAGAAGCTGGAGCTTTTTGTCTTCTTTTTAATTAAATTAGGCACTTAGCTTAATTAGAAGGATAATTGAACAAACATGCATGTTGTGCTTGTAGAGTGGTAGGCATATGCTCTCCCCTTAACTAGGTGATAAAAAATCCAGAACCATTATTTTCATTTTATTGCAATTTTATCCTTAGAGGGCTTTCCTGATGGGAAAAAGTAACCACCCCAGGGAATGACCCAACCAAGAACACGCTAAAGTCAAGTGACTTCCACCCGATATATAAGTGTGGGTACTTGAGGAAAGTTGAAGTATCACGAGGATTGTTCTGACAAGAAGGGTAGAAATGGTCTCTTGCCATATGGATGATCCCCCATAAACAAAATGCCTATACTAGAACCTTTTTGTTATAGTAAGCCAAAATCCCATTTCTATTTATTGGTGCAAGAGGTCTAACCTCTAAAGCCATCCCATATTTCTTGTGGCTTTTAGTAGAGATGAAAATTTCATCATGGGAGATTCATGAGAACTAAAGCTTGGCTGACCTGAGAAGTGAGTGCTAAGAAAGGGGGATCTAGTGTGGTCAAGCTTCTAATCATCTGCTAAAATTAAGCACAACTGGAGTAAAATCCAAGTGGGAATCCAGTAAATACTATCCTACATAGCCTTAGGAATTGTACTTGTTTGATGTGTCTTACATGTGTGTTCAAAATAACATTCAAAACAAACATCAAACACAAAAATGTACAACCACCAATTCAGATGAACATCTAGTCAAAAAAATCAATTCCCTACCAAAAAAAAAAGAAAAATCAAGCAAACTATCATAAAACATTGAATACTTCCAGTTTAGTGCATCCAGGTTTTGTTCTAATGCATTTATGTCATTTGTTAGTGCATCTGGCTACTATTCTAGCACATTCATAGCATTTCCTAACACATCTAAGTCTTGTTCTGGTGCATCCATCCCATATTTTAGCGCATACCTTCTCCATTCTAGCACATCTGAGTCATTTTCTAGCGCATACAATTCATTCTCCAACGCATTTGAGGAACAACCTAGTGCATCTAGTCTCTGTATTAGCGCATCTATCTTTTAGCGCATCTGTGCACTGTTTTAACACATCCAGTAAATTCAAAAAAAATAGAGAGCTAAATTAATCTCCTATTTGTTAGTTTGAACTAGAATTAAGGATCCCTGTCAGCACATAATCATTCATCAAGAGCAACAAAGTCTTAAACTTGTTTAAATTGACATTTGCAAGTGAAAATTATTTACCTAAGCCTTGAGCAAACATCTAAAAGTGCCTCATCATTATACCTATCTCTGGTTAGCAGCTGAGTTTCACCATCAAGATTCATCATCCTTCATCCCGAAAGAAATGTTGCATAATCAAATTTAACTTAGTCCTTTTGGTACTCCCCAAAAAATGATCAAAAGCTTAGCAAATATTCATCATTTGTATGCCCGTGCAAACAAGATCACAAAGGAAGAAACTCAAAGAAAAAGAGCTTCAAACTCAAAACAACATGGCTGAAGCTGAAGAAAATCCTTTCCATAGATTCCACCAACATGAGAATGAGGAGATCATTGAGGAAGATGTCCAAACTGCACAACAAGACCCAAATTTCCACAAGTTCCTAGAAAAGGTTTTTGAAAGAGATGGGGAAAAATACCTTTTAATGTTGGCTAAACAAGGTGTTAAATTGCCTGATGATTTTGACATTACTCAATTGAAAGGAGCACCTAAAAGAACTGAAACTAATCCCCCAAACACAGATCCAGTAGCTGCACTAACTCATCAAATGAAAAATCTACAACAACTCCAAGACATGCAAAGAGGAACCAAAAAACGTTACTTTTTGCAATACATTTTCCCATATCCTTTTGATCAAAGTATGAACACGATTCCATTTCCAAAACATTGTGAATTCCCAAAGTATGCCAAATATAATGGTAAAAAAACCCTATAGATCATGTGAGGGAATTTAGAACCATGGGCCTCGAATTTGCACATGAAGAGACTTATTTGATGGGGTTATTTCCACACAGCCTAGGTGGGAAATACATGGAATGGTTCTCCAAACTTGCACCAAGTATTAAGACCTTTGAAGAGTTGGTTAACCAATTCATCACCCAATACTCTTATAACATACAACATGATATAACCACGAAGGACCTTTGCAATGCAAAATAGAAAAAGGGTGAATCTTTGCTCATCTTTTTGCAAAGATGGATAAGATTGTTTGCAAGATATTATTGTCCCATACTTGAAAAAGAGAAGATGGAAATTTTCATTGATAATCTAAATGATGATATGAGTTATAGACTTGAATTACAATGTCCACCTACGTTTGAGAAAATGGAATCAAAATAGAAGAAGTTTGGTCAAGGGAGGAGTCTTGAAAATTTACAATTAAAACAACTTAACAAACTCCTCTAATAATTACCATAACAATGATAGACCAAAGTTTTGGTAAAGAAATAAAAATGTTGGTCATAATGATGCGTCAATTGAAACACAAAATGCAAAATGAGTGTTTAACTTGACAACAACTCCCACCAAGACCAATCAAAAAAATAATCCAACCAACAATCAAAGCAATAACCAAAACACCAATCAAAGAAACAAACCAAACAATTATAGATCTAAATCATTCCCATATCAAACACCATCAAATCACAAGAAATTCACACCTTTGGGTCAATCACTTGAATCCACATTGAAAGAACTTCTTGTAGAAAATATTATCACCTTACTTGACACCTAAGGTTTTGAGCCAAAAATAAAATTGTCATGGTGGAATTATTCCTATTACTGTGAATCTCATCAGTGCAAATTCCATCAAACAAATAACTGTATGCAATTAAAGCACAAGGTGCAAGACTTAATAGACCAAAATATCATACAAATAGAAGGACCCCAAACAAACATTGATCATGGTGCATTCAAGAATCCCTTACCAAATTATGACAAAGGGAAATCCTCTACAATGAACAACAAAGGGAAAAATTTAAACTATGTTCATCATACTCTCATCCTTCATATTTCATCTGTTGAAGATCAGATAAATGACATTAAGATCAATGACACACAAGACATTGTTGCAACCAACCATCAAATTAATGACGCTCCAATTCAACATGGACAAGACACCATTATAGCTGAAAAGAAAATCAATGACACCAACATCACATCAAATCAAGTCCATAACATCAAACAAGACATGGTTGTAACAAATAACCAAATCAATGTCATTAAAATCAAAGGGAATCAAGACAAAGTGCCCATAAATGTGACCATGAGAGCATAGTCCAAATATGTATTAAAATGAAGCACATCCAAAACACCCATTGACCCATCACATAAATACAACATTATTGATAAACTTCAAAAGATCCCAGCACAAATATCTATATTGGAACTCCTCAAAATTTCACCCACCCACAAGGAAGTTTTGGAAAAGGCCCTAGTGGACACAACCATACCAAAGAATTTGGAAGTTTGTACATTCCAAGCCATGGTGGGGCATTTGATTGCACCTCATTTCCTATACTTCTTAGAACACACCGAAACATCCATCACTCATCCCCATAAAGTAGCACTCCACATTGAAGTCTTAATACATAAAATTCGAGTCAAACGTGTTCTAATAGATGGAGGAGCCGGTCTCAATATATGTACTTTAAAGCTCACTCATGCACTAGGATTCTTAGAGAATGCAATAGATTCAAGAAAAAATATCACCATCAAAGCTTATAATGACGAGGAAAGATCTTCAAAGGGACTAATTGTATTCCAATTCAGGTAGGGGTGATTCAAAAAGACGTAATTTTCCAAGTTCTAGACAAAGACTTGACATACAATATACTCTTGGGTCATCCTTGGATCCATGAGATGTAGGAAGTCCCCTCAACTTACCACCAATGTTTGAAATTCCCTTGCAATGGGCAAGAGATCACCATTCCAGCTGATTCCAATAGTCCTTAGTATTGCAATACCCTCAAGTCAGTCCAGGATGTCTTTGTGCCCCATAACAAAGAAGCTCTTGCTTCCACATTCGCCACCCCAAGTAATTCAATCCAATCAAATTCCTTGTCAAAACTATTTGCCACATCCTCAAATAAGGAAATCCAACCAAGTTCCTCACCTAAACAGCCTGAGAAAAAGGAAGAAGCTACCCCTTCTACCTCCACCAATCATGAAGCCCAACTCAGTGCTTTGTCTAAACAATAAATAGGTCCAAGTCAAAGATAAAGGCATGGGTGAATATTCTATTGAGAAATTCATGTGTCTCTCAAAATTATCTTCCCCAAAGTCCTATGCTCAACCATAAAACTCAACACAATAGTCTTCACAATCTATCACACTTTTTGATGGTTGATTTGTGAAAGTAGGCACTATAGTTGATGAAGTAGAAGACAAAGATTTTCTAAATTGGCTTTACAAGGATGAAGTCGAATCTCAAGCAACAACGACTAATATACAAACAACACAGTATGGCAAAGGATTTTCAATCTTGGAGAAAATGGGATACAAAGAACAAGGACCTATTAGCAAGAGAAAAGAAGGCATCATGGAACCAATTCAACCCATCTTAACCAATCCAAAAGACAAGACAGAACTACAATATAAACAGGAAACAAAAGAAGAAGCCACCCAAAAGGTTGTTGAACGAATCCTACAAATGCAAGCTAGTAATGATTATGAAACTGACTCAAATGAATATGAGTGGGATTTGTTATCTGAAGAGTCTTTTCATGACAAGGGAATTGATGTAATACAAAAGTATGCATCCATACGTTATGAGGGACAAAATTCGGGGTTAAGACCACTTGAATTTGGATCACAACCTATCGATGGTTCAAGCGAGGATGATCAGACTCCTAGCAAGATAGATCATTTAGAGGAGAGTTACATCATAGAACTTGATGTTGCTATCAGATTGCTTGAAGATGTCACCATCAGGACCCTCATTTCCTTTGACTTAAACCAATATGATGATTCCCTACCTCTAGTACATCCTAAACTTATTAACTGGGACCAAAGCGAGCCTCTTGACATACCCATTTTTAAAATGATGATGCCATTGTCAACTTCCTCTATGCTAACAACCCTAAAATTTGTTCCACCATTGAATCTCAAAATGAAGCTTCCAGTTAGGGGAGTGTCAAATCTCTTAGCTGCAAAATGAATAATACAAAAAATTGATCTAATGGTGAAAACCATTTTATGACAATATTAGATCAAGAAAAATTAAATAAAGAGCTCATCCAATGGTGAAAACCTCTTTGAAGCATTGAAGGATGAGAGATTTGACACTTCCCTGAACACTTTCAAGAGCAATCAAAATTATTGATTGAGCCCACCCAATTCATCAACATTGGCACAATAGAAACAGTGAAGACTCTACATTTAGCAGCATCCTTAACAGAACAAGAAAAATTGAGCTTCACTAAATTATTTGAAGAATAAAAAATAAACTTTGCTTGGTCCTATCCATACATCCCAAGGATATATCCATATTTAATCATGCATCATTTATCCTTACCGCCAGGAGTAAAACCAGTGAAGAAAAAGTTAAGGAAAATGCATCCACATATTGCCCTCTTGATGAAGGTAGAATTGAAGAAGCTATTGGATGTAGGGTTCATCAAACCAATTGATTATGCTGAGTGGATTTCCAATATTACACCAATTTAAAAACCTCACAACAGTATCTAGATTTGCACAGATTTCAGAGACCTCAATAAATCTTGTTAGAAGGATGATTTTCCTCTACCCAACATAGACATCATCATGGACCTAACAGTAGGACATGCCATGTCATCACTTATGGATGGATTCTCAAGATATAACCAAATCAAAATTGCACCTGAGGATTAATATAAAACAACCTTCACATGCCCATGGGGCACATTCTATTGGAATGTTATACCCTTTGGATTGAAGAATGCGGGAGCTACTTATCAGTGAGCCATGACAAAAAAATTTCCATGATATGATGCACACATTCATGGAAGAATACGTAGATGATTTTTTAGCCAAATCATACACCAGAGGACACCTCGAGATCCTAGAAAAAATCTTCACCAGACTAGAAAAATTCAATGTATGACTGAATCCAAAGAAATATGTATTTGGCATGACATCGGAAAAACTTTTGGGATATATAGTTTCAGAAAAGGGAATTGAGGTGGATCCTGCAAAATTTAAGGCAATCATGGAGATGTTTCCTCCCAAGAACATCAGTCAACTAAGATCACTCCAAGGAAGATTTCATTCTATCTAAAGATTCATTTCACAACTGGCAAACAAGACCCACCCTTTCACTCACTTGCTACACAAAAATGTTTCATTTAGATGAGATGAGAAATGTGAAGTTGATTTCAACCAATTCAAACAATATATAATAAGTCCACCTATCTTAGTAACCCCAATAGAAGGAAAACCACTCTTACTATATATAGCAACAATTGAGGTATCATTGGGAGCTATTCTAGTGCGAGAGGATTCAACATGAAAGGAAAGGGAAATCTATTATATCAACAGAACATTAAATAGCTATGAAATTAATTATACATCCATTGAAAAGGCTTGTCTAGCAATAGTGTTCAACACTCAACAATTGCGACATTATATGCTAACTCATACCATCAAGTTAATAGCCAAAATTGATCCATTGAAATATCTGCTCAACAAGACAAATCTAACAAGAAGAATGGCCAAGTGGGTAAGGATACTGAGTGATTTTGACATCCACTATGTCAATAGGAAAGCCATCAAGGTACAAGCCATCGTCAACCAACTAGATGAAGCACCACTGCATGATGATCATCCTCTACACATTGAGTTTCCAGACGCTAATTTCTTTACTATAATAGCAAAATAGTGGATATTGTACTTCGATGGATCATACACTCAACATGGATCGGGAGTGGGAATTTTATTTGTCACTCCCCAAGGACATAGTATTCCAAAATCATACAAGTTGATGTTCCCCTGTACTAACAACAAGGAAGAATATGAAGCACTCATCATTGGCATCAAGATAGTTGTAGAGTGGAAAATCATAGAGTTACAAATCTATGGAGATTCTCAATTGGTTATAAATCAATTCAATGATGACTATTAGACAAAGGACAAAAAAAATAATTCCCTACAAAATAATGATTGATGACTTTAAGAAATACTTTGTTACTATCAAATTTGAACATATCCCAAGAATGTACAACAAAGTTGTTGACGCTATGGCCACTATTGCTTCTCTGTTAAAAATTATAGATAAACGAAGCCATTATGAGTTCATGGTGGAACAATTGTTTACCCATGCCTATGACGATCCTGAGTCTGAAGTCATTTTCCATTTTCTTGATGTTGATACCTCAATCTATGGAAAGATCTACACCTACCTAAGAGATAACACCCTTCCACCCAACCTATCATGGAAACAAAAATGAAACTTCATCCATCAAGACACTTGACACACACTTATTGTGGATGTACTTTACCTATGAGGTCTTGATGGAACTCTCCTTCGATGTCTGGAACGTGATGAGTCTGAAACGACCTTACAGGAAGTTCATGAGTGTCTATGTGGAACACATTCAAGTACCCTAGCAAAGAAACTGCTAAGTTTGGGGTATTAACGACCGAATATGGAGAAGGAGTGTTTCCATTTTGTCATGAAATGCAAGAAATGTTAGATCCATGGTAACCTCATACATGCACTAGCACAAGAAATCCAACCATTTACATCAACTTGGCCCTTTTGTCAGTGGGGACTTCACCTTGTGGGGAAAATCCATTCATCGTCTTCCAATGGGCACAAATTCATAATCATGGCCATCGAGTATTTCATGTAGTGAGTTGAAGTTGTTCCTATAACTACCATCACTGGTAATCAGATTGCATCTTTCATTTTAAATTACACCATCTGTAGGTATGGTATTCCTCAATCCATTGTCACTGACAATGGTAGACCTTTCAAGAATCAAGACGTCCAAGAACTTTGTGAAAGGTTTCATATCCAACATCAGTTTTCTACACCATACTATCATTAAGGAAACAACCAAGAAGAGGCCTCAAACAAAACTTTCAACGATGCTAGACGTGACTAGCACATCCAACTGAACCCTACTTTGTGGGCATACTGCATCAATATCGATAAGAGCCACCCTATATGCTCTCATATATGGATCATAGGCCATTTTACCTATTGAGGTTGAGATACCATCACTTTGTGTGTCATTGAAAGGAATCATCTCAGATGAAGACTATCGGGTATCTAGATTACAAGAGTTGGAACTATTGGATGAATGTCATCAACTTGCAGTTGATCACCTGAAAGCATATCAACAAAGAATTTCACAAAGTTATAATCACAAGGTCAAACCAAGAACATTTTAGGTTAGTGATTTAGTACTGAAGGAAAATCCACGCAATCAACAAGACAGAGAGAAGAAAGGAAAGTTTGAACCAAATTGGCTAGGACCCTTTGTCATTGTATCAGTCTTCGGATCAAGAGCATATCAACTATCCATGCCTGAAGGGGATCTATTTGAAGAACCTATGAACAGTCTGCATCTCAAGAATTTCTATACCTAAATCATCCAGTGTGCATTAAAAAGTCCTGAAGAAATACAAAAACATCAGAAAAAGTCCCGAAGAAATACAAAAAATCAGAAAAAGTCCTAAAGAAATACAAAAAATAAAAAAATGTCTTGAAGAAATACAAAAAAATCAGAAAAAGTTCTGAAGAAATTTAAAAAATCAGAAAAGTCCTAAAGAAATACAAAAAAAATAGAAAAAGTCCTGAAGAAATACAAAAAAATCAGAAAAAGTTCTGAAGAAATTTAAAAAATCAGAAAAGTCCTAAAGAAATACAAAAAAAATAGAAAAAGTCCTGAAGAAATACAAAAAAATCAGAAAAAGTCCTGAAGAAATACAAAAAAAAAAGTGAAAAAATCAAAAAAATCGTTACCTTGGTGAAAACCTAGCAAACAGGCGTCTTGGTAATGGCAAAAAAAATTCATAAAATCTGAAAAAGTGCAATAAAAACCAATAGTGGAAACTTGGAAAATAGGCACTATTTGCGACGAGTCGACTTCTCCATCTGTAGAAACATGTGTTGGTCGTCTACTTTTGCTATCATCACAAATACATTCCTATCATAAAATGAGCTTCATGAACATATATGGCTGTTGTGGTCGTGTCCCACCTTGGCTTGGTTATCAATGTACATATCCATGATATTTGGTTTGTTTCTCACTGGGGAAAAATCCTGAACTCACTAGGGGCAAACCACTTTGAGCTTAAAACAACAAGCAAACAATACCAAGACAACTCGACAAAAAACATCAATCATCTTGAACATCAAAATTGAACATCAATCGCAATCAATCAAACAATCAACCATCCAAATCAACATCAAGACAAAAAAATTGAATCTCACTGGATGATCATCTTCTGAATCATGGTTTGATCACTTTGACATGTATGTTCAATTGTTATATCTTGATTGTTTCTATCATTTCTCTAGAGTACCTCGGTGATGTCCCAAACTAGAGGGGCTAGGAAGGAGAATGATCTTTTCTTTGTCTTTTTTTTGTGAGCTAATCATTAATGTTGTACAAATTGTCGTGGGACATTCTCTACAAATTATCATTGATGACATTCCGAATTTGCATGGGAAAAAAATTAACTCCTGTCTATTTACGTAAGTTATGCTCAGGTCATCTCAGTCCAATTATACCTAGTTGCTTGTGTTATCTTGCACTATCAAAACTCAACATAAGTTGTATGGAAGTTGTACTTGTTGGAAATTAGTGTTCACATAGAGTGTGTGAGGTAAAGTGAGTTAAATAGAATAACTCATGTAGTTATTATAGGTAATGAATAAATGTAATAATATTAACTTGTTGACAAACAACTTAATATTATTAATAGTCATAGAGTTTGTTTAATAGGTTATTAGTGGTTCGTATGTTTGAGTTGTTAAAAAGAAACTCAATATTAATAGGGAGGTTGTTTGGGCTGTTCCCTATAAAATAGGATTTTGGAATCCTATAAATATGTAAAGCTTTTGAATGAAAAGGATGAAGATGAGAATGAAGCACGTATTATCTTGTGTTTAATTTTTTCCAGCTTTTTTTGCTCTTGCTCAAATTTCTTTACAGTACTCAGGTCATCATGGTCTATTTATACCATCAATGTTTGTATTAAATTTCAACATAATAAAGGCTCAATGATGATAAAAAGCATGACAAATTGGCTAACATAATGACAACCTTTCATTTTAGACCTGCATGGTAGATTAGATTGCATCCATATTAGTTTTGCATCTATATTTTTAGATTTTCCAAGGCTGGAACAATTTTCAAATGATGTTATCTTTATCATTAAATGGATTGAGTACACTTGACATTATAAAAAACATATAATTTCCATATAGTTGAATAATCATTTTGCATATCATACATACACTAGAATACATTAAAAACATCATTCGTCTATCCATACATTGCATCATAATATTTACATTAGAAAATACAAAAATAAGTGCATTACATCACATTTGCATAATCAAATTCATCTCACATATATTTGCATCAAGAAAATACAAAAATAAAAAACTACATTACATGATCATTTTGCATATCATTCATCCATCCATTACATTTGCATCATATATTTGCATCAGGAAAATAAAAAAATAAGTTGCATCACATTTCATTTGCATCCAACTCACAACATAAAACATCTTTCATAAAGCATCATAACCTACACATTATCATATCATCATTGCATCCATAACTAGTAATGCCATAATCAAAATAAGCAACATATGAACATCATATAAGCATCATAGCATAGGATCATATAGAATCATCATTGCATCCATACATCATTATCATGTAAGCATATAAACCATCACATAGCATACAAAATAGAAATTAAATAGATTCATCATAAGATATCCATCATAAACATCATATAAACACATATGGATCGCTAATCATCACTGCATGTCATATATAATCATAAAAAAAAAAAAAGTCAAGTGTACAAATGATATCAACATATGAAGAGGTACATCATCAAAAATGTGGTAGTATATCATAATGTCGGTGTATACATCAAATGTCTCAAATACAACAGATATGATCATGAAGCTATGAGGTGCTCCCCCTAGATCTCGCTAGCCTCACTAAGCCTCTTGCATCGCCACTTGATGTACCTACACCTATACATGGATCTAGGCCCAGATCTCTACGTGGTGGTTGTTTCACACCCATACTAGTATTCCAAGAGTGGCTACATGTTGATCTAGACTGGGCATAGCGAACTCTTTGCTCTACAGACATAGCGACATGATATTGGCCTTTGTAATACTCAGCCTCTCTGGTGACCCGTGTGACCTCTCTCATCATATCACCTATAGTGGTCCCCTCTTCCACTCTCTACAATCTATCGGCTAAGGCCACTGCCTGCTCACCCTATTGTCTGGTTGCATCCATCTAGCCATCAAAATAGTAACATGTGCATGTGCCTACGGTAGTACCTATGTATGTGCCTACACCTATCCCCAAGCCTATGCTAAAATGCCTAAACCTGTGCTAGCTGACCCTACAATGTCTGAACCTACACCTGTAAAGCATCTATTTGTGTCTTCTACTGTTACGAGGGTAGCCCAATCTACACACGCTATTGTGTTGCAGCCACCAAAGACCTCCTCCACTGAGGTACCATGAAATCCCTAACATCAAATGCTACACCACCACCACCTCTACTGCCACCATCTCTGTCACCACCATAATCGCCACCACCATCCCCACCATCTCCATCTCCATCCCCATCCCCATGACTTATTTCTCCCTCCTCCTCATCATCTCCTCTATCTCTCCTCTTCTTGGGTGCACATGGGGTGCCCTCTCATCATCATCTAATAATGGCATGGGCTCATCTGGGCTCGATATCTATGGAAAAGGATGCATGAAGAAGTACTGAGAGTGGTCCTCTAAGTAGACAACCTCTATAATCTTAGGGTGATACTCCCAAATCACTGGCTATAATCCATAGTACTCTTGATAGGAAACCTCGTAAGATAGCATAGGTCCCCACTCTGGTATATCCTGTCGTCACCGTGCATAATGTGCCACTCCCTGGGGAATTCCCTGTACCTTGTCATATTGTCGATGTACTCTCCCCAGAAGGATTCTCTCAATAATAAAGGGTGTCCTCCCAATCAGATATCTATCTATGCACACATAGGGCATCTTTGTATCATCCTCTGACCACCACTCACAATCAAGATATGATCTCCATGTCACAAAATATAAATCATCAAGCACTCTCCTCCAGTACTCTAGTTTTCCTAGCTTATGCTGGATAACTGTACCTATGTATCCATGAACATATGGTCTCCCAGTTGGCCTTTGTCTCTCCATAACTGGTCTCATGACAACTATATGCTTCCACACCCATATTTGTAATAATGTGACACCGCGTGATAAACTGGATGCTCTAAGGTATACAACTTGGTGAAGATCATGATATAAATGTGCAAGCATGCAATATCCCCAGGCATATCGAGTTTGATGTATGATCAAGCTCTCTAGTGTCCGACCCCATCCAACTGACAATCTCTTCGACCTACGGTCGAGACATAGGAATCCACCAATGAATCCAACCAAAACACATGGCAATGTGGCATATGCATCAACCATATCCTACCACAAGATCTCATAGCCATAAATCTGGTCATCCTCAAAGACTCTCCTTAAGGTATCGGTCCCTCCCTACTTAGTGACATCATATACAACCAAATCTCCAACCACTGGAATACACAGAATCCGATAGACGTCCTTTGGTGTCATGGTCATCTCACCAATGGCTAAGTGAAAGGTGTTGTGGTCACTGTGCCACCTCTTTGTCAAAGTTGTCAACAGTCCTCGATTAATCCTAATCTGGGGCATATCTAGCAAGGAAGTCAACCCACACCATCCAATCACATTTAGATTGACCTAATCTAAATGTGGTATCAAATCCCAAGTCCTCGAGAAATGCTCTCGTGAAATCAAGACTAACGAAGGCTCCTATCATCATAACATATTGAACATCAACAATCAATCAATCAAACATTAGTCAACCTATCAATCTAATCAACTCTAATAAGACTTTGATCAAATCTCGCAAGCATCTATCATTGATCCTCACCTATCATGAGGTCAATCAATATCAATCTATCATTGATCCTCACCTATCATGAGGTCAATTGTCATCATCCTATCATTGAATCTCACCTATCATGATATCAATCATCATCTAATCTAACATCATCAAACAACATCAATTTGAAGGTTGACGCGATAAAAAATCATCAAAATCAAGGAGTTTAGTCAAAAATTCATCAATCTGGCATGGATGTGCTAAAATAGTGTCTCAAAGCGCTAAAAACATGAATGCACTAGAGAAATTCACCAATGTGCCACAACAGGGCTTCAATGTGCCAAATCTATGAATGCGACATTTAATTTTATCAATGTGCCATTTCAGTGCTTCTATGTGCCAAACAATCCTATGTGCCACAACAGGGATTCAATGCACCAAATATATGAATGCACCATTTAATTTCATCAATGAGCCATTTTAGTGCTTCTATGTGCCAAATAATCCTATGAGCTAAAAGGTTTCACTGATGCGCTAACCTATGACATCAAAGCGCTAAATGACCAAATGCACTAAAAACCTAGCATTAATGCGCTACATCTAGCCACCAATGCGCTAAAAGTCCTTATGCACTACAAAATTAACCCTATGCACTAAAAACCTAACCCTATGTGCTAAAAATCTGAATGCGCTATTACAGTCTACCTATGCGCCACTTCGGCAACCTAATGCGCTAAAACATAAAAAGTAGTTTTGAAATGTGAAAAATAAGAAAAAATTGAAATGCACAAATCATGAGGTTTTTCGAGGTATGTACCAGAGGTCCATAGGTTGTTGGGAAGTTGTGATGTCGCACATGCTCGAACCGATGTGTTTGAATTGGAATCACCATTTTGCTACAAGTGCTCAAAGTTGCTCTCTCTCAAATTTTCAAACTTTCAAACTTTCAAATGATTTCCAAACCACCTCTTTTTACCTTTTAAAGGGTGATTAAGTGGGATTTTTATGGGAGTGATTTATTTTATTTTTCAAAAGCGGCTAAATTCATCAATTAATCAACAGGGGAAGATTTCATTATTATTTTCGGGAGATAAATTGTTGAAACGTGCTGAAAATTTCAAAATCATCAAATCATCAAAAAAATTCAAAAATTCAAAAAAAATCCAAAAAATTCAAAAATTCATTGATTTATCTCCCAAGGGGGCATATATCCGTCATCGCCTGAAAATCAGTGTCTAGGGCATCAAAAAAAAAATTTCAGCACATCAGCAAATTTGTCTTTGAAGCAATGTGTAAACACATCACTTCAAAGAGGAGAAAAATGTATACACCTAAAATCGGTCAAGATAATCGATTAATTAAATACAAGGTATTTAATTAATAAACCTTCTTAATTTGTCTACTTATAAATAAATTGATAAATTTATTTATATGGTTCACTTTCTTAAATTCTTTCTAAAATCATTTTCTTCATGATCTAATTAAATAAACAAATCGAATTAATTTGTTTTATTTGATTAATTATCTTTCATTAAAAATTGAATTTTGTCACATTTCTACATAATTTTCTAACCTCTTTCCACCTCATCTACGACCTCAACATGTGTCTCATGAATTTAAATATTTCTAATTTCTAAATAGGAATTTCCATCAACAAACTCCCAACAAGATTGGAGACACATGGCTTCTCCTTCTATTTGATGCCCTTCAACAGTTGGCCATGTGTTCTCTTAAAGGGGACAACTTCCATGATTCCCTCCAACTTCCTCACTTTCTACCGATGATCTCTCTAGATCATAATCTTGACCGTTGAATCCTACCACATCACAATATGCCTTGGAAATCCTATAAATACATCATTTTCCAACATTTGGGAGGACATCTTTGAGCAAATTTACTCTACATAAATCATTTGCGAACATTCGAGAATTTAGAGCATTAGAGCATTCAACATTTAGCATAGTATTTGCATATTAATTTAGAATCATGACTTAGTTTATTAGCTGCATTTTCCTTATCATAGTAGTTTTATACAACATTTTCATCATAGTTTTTAGCATCATCTCCATTATCATATCACCATTATCATTTACAACAAATCACATAGTTTATTAAATCATGTGAGAACTAGGATTCTTGCATTTTTACAGCATCCATTCTCTAGTTTGTCATTCTAAAAGTCATAGTGCAAAGAAAAATCTGAGAGCCATTATGATTCAAGGAATCCTTAGATATAGGAAACAATGGAACAACCTTAGGGATTGATTGTGTTTTGAATTTGATTAATTATGTGATTTCAATTCTCTAATGTAATACGTTTCATTGGTTGTGTGTTGATTATTTACTTATTTACACTATTCACACGACACCAATTTGTTTGCATTCAATTTCCTTTATTCTTATTTGTGCTTCATTGTTTTGGATTTGATTCTATAAGCTTAATTCTAATGGTTTGGTGGTTTCCTTCAAATATTTAAGCTTCACCCATCGAATTTTCAGATCCATATAATTATAATTATCAAAATTATAAATATAAATATTATATAGTGAATACCAAGTATAGATATTAAATATTATTAAAAGATAATATTGTAAAAATAAATATAAATATATATTCAATAGAATGTAAATACAAAATATTGAATAGCATATAAAATATAAATATATTGAATAACATACAAAACCAATAAATAATAATAACAAAAATATATTAAAACAAGAAACAATCAAAAGTTTACTAAATTTTGCAAGTGTAGGAAGCGACTCATCAAAAGGGTAATCGTTGTTTGGAAGGCAGCGACCCAAACAAAAGTCACATCCCTTCAACAAATGAAAAATCATGACCCCTCCCACAAAATTGTATCTCTTCTCTAACATACAAGGTAAGGTGGTGTAAGAAGGAGAGGATGGAATAAGGTGAAGAATCTAGGAATATATTCTGAGCATAGAATTTGCAAAATCAAACAACAGTAAGGAGGTAAGAGTTATGTGACATCAAATAATAGGAATGTACTTTATAAGTTTAGATAATGGTATCTGAAAAATATATCATGAATTTACATACTAACATAATCAAATAATAATCTATACATAATGGTATTATCTGATGTTATTTATTTCTATTAGTGTTATTTTGGAATATAATTATGTATGTTGCTAGTAATATTTATTATTCTCATAATTATTGTAAGTTTAATATGATTATCAATTTATATATAAATATATAATATATATAGATATATAATATATATAGATATTGATGATATGAAGACTCATGCAAAGTTGAGTATTCTAAGTCTAGAGATAATTAATAATGATTATATATATGTATATATCCTTTATATGTGGTTATGCAATAATGATGCTTACAACAATTATTGAGCCTTATAAGTAATAACGACTCTTTACTATAAACATGAATAGATTGTATATATATTTATGTATGTCCTTATCCTATGATCAATCAAACGTAAGGTTGAAGGAAGTGAGTTAGGGGGTTTCTATTTACGGGCCTCCCAAGCTAAGTACGCCACTCTGATGGTGGAATAGTCTTGGTTGGATGTTCCTACCACTTGCGGCCAAGAGGTGGGCAGTCTTGGTCAAACACTCCTTCTCTTGGACTTAGATGGTTTGAATAGTTTATAGACACCCCTTCAAGGCTTTCCTATCAAGCCAAAACTATGATTGGTTGTTAGTATGGGTTCAAGGAATTGCAATTACAAGAGGATGAACAAGATAACATGGATAGGGAAATTAGATACAAGTGTATGCATTAAGTAGCCCACCTCAAGGGTGGAATTGTCTTGGTCAGATGTTCATACCACTTGAGGCCAAGGGGTGGGTTATCTTGGTCGGATGCTCGTGCTCTTGGACATAGATGGATAGCTTCAGGTAGACTTATCTTATGTCTCCTCTAAGTCCTATTATGATTAAAAATTCCACTATGCATTATGGAGATTGGTAGTCTACGTAGTCTTGAAGGAATTATGTACCTTTTGTATAGGTTAAATAGATAAGGAATTTATTATTTTTTTATCACATGAATTATATTTTCAATATGATCTAACATGATTATAGGACCTACAACCAAGATTTATATTGTTTTAAGCATTTAGTTGATAAGTTATAACCCTAACTACACAAAATTTGTGAGCCCAGGGAAAAATTTAGGGCAATCCCAAAAGGGGACATTACAAGTGGTATTAGAGCCTAATCTTGGCATCCTATGAAAAATTAGTTAATTCAAACTTACCAAAGATGACACCCTAGGAAAAACAACACCATAAGCAAACAAATGAGTAATGAAATGAGAATCTTCATGGAGCAAACCACACAAGCCCTCATGGACCAAAATTAGAGGAATGAAAGAACCACCCAACTTCACCTCCAAGCCATCCAAAATATAAATAACAATAGTGGAAGGGAGACTAATTCTAATTGTTCCGAGAACAATAATCCCTCCTTCCAAAAAGCACCCAATTCTAGATCAACAAGGCCCACCTTCCTACCTAGGGAAGAACAAATGGAAGAGGGGGAAGCAAATGAACCACCCATGAACAATGTGGAAAAAATCGTGGAAGCATACAATAAATTTAACTCTGAATTCAGGAGGAATGTCTCCTTCAAAGATTACTATGATTCCAAATTAAGGGCTATCCCTAGGAAGGAAAGGAAAAGGAAATACAAAAAAGACCTAAATAATAAGGTAAGCAAGCTAACCCTCCCAAATTTTGATGGGTCAAATAAAATCACAACACATGCATGGATACAAAATTAAACACTTACTCAACCCTTAGCCCTATGACAGAAGGAGACACTATCCAATTTTCCATCTCACATTTAAAAGGATTGTCCCATGAATGGTGGCACCATGGTATCCAAAACCAATGGCATCAAAATGTAACATCCTATGATGAATTCACACAAAAACATATAAAACACTTTGACAAAAGGAACCCTCAAAAAGACTTCAAAGAATTAACTCAACTTAAATAATATGGGTGGGTTGAGGATTACATAGAAGAGTTTCAAAGGATTTCAGTTAGGGTTCTAAGGGTTGATGAGGATATACTTACCTACCTTTTTGTAGAAGGATTAAAACATCCAACCCGAGGATTGGTAAGCGTCTTAAAACTCACCTCCCTAGAAGATGCAATTGATAAAGCCCTAACACTAGAGGATACAACTTCAAGAGATAAAATAAGAGATGCACATACAAAACCCCCTATAAGAAATACCAGCATAAAAAAACCTTTCTCTCTAATAACGAACATGAGAGGCTTCAAAGGGAAGGATTGTGCTTCAATTATAAAGAAAACTGGGAACAAGGTCATATCTGCAAACAAGATGAAGGTAGAAAGAGGACACCATGTTGCAAATGCAAAGGGGAATGGAAGCTGAGACATAGTTGTAATTGAAGTGACCTAAAAGGGAGAGATTTTTGTTACAAATACAAAGAAAATTGGGAACTAGGGCACATATGTGGAAAAAGAAGCCAAATACAAAATATAGAGGCAATGTCCGAGGAAGAAGAAGAAGGAAATCCAAACAAGAAAACCAAGTACAATGAAGGAGATCTCAAAATTATTCAATCAAAAGAAGGACCATAAACATATAGACCTTTGTGGAAGATAAAATCTAGTAGTACAATGCCTTTACAACCTCAAAATCTAAAGTTAGATTCCCTAATCAATCTCCCTAGTGAGAATTTAATATGCCCTAAAATCCCTCGAGCTTCCTTGTCAAATAAATGGAAAACCTTTTCATAAAACATCATATAGATATATGACATACAAGTCTAAATCTCATTTTGATATATATATGTTCTTACTTTAAGGTTAAGGGATGTCTACAATATTAAAGAAAGGTTTTAGTTAAAATGGCTTTGCTTGAGGACAAGCAAATTTCAGTGGGGAGCACTAGTAGAATTTGGCAAATAAATGATTAGGTGACTAAAAATTTTAATCACAACAACTAAAAATGACTAAATTCTACTATTTTTTTGTAACTCAGCCATAAATGAGTAAGTAAATGACTAATTTGGTTGTTGAATAAAAAATTGTTTACTCACAGAAATAAAAATGACTAAATAGTTAGTCATCAAATCCAAAGTAGAAAAAAATTTAAAAAGAATTTGGCCAATTATTGGCACGATTATTCACATTCATTGAAAATTCATTCATCTCTCTTGACCTTGCTTCATTCATTAGCCTGGAATGAGGCGTTTTGATTAGTTATAAAAACTACTTGCATGGGCGATAAAGATTCAAAGAGGACCTGGAAACTTCTAGGAAGGCGACAAGGGCAAGGAATTTAAAGTTTGCTACAACAAATTTGAATTCACTAAGGCCCTCTGTAGTGAAATCGAATTTGGGGACACCCTCTATAGTGAATTCAGAGGTAATTTGAAACCCTCATTACATTAAACACAAATTCAAAATGATCATTACAATCTACTGTAATGTAGGATTTCTACAAAACAAATTGTTAGTCTAATAAAGCATGCATATTAATTAATCCAACAAACAATGAAACACATTAGAGATAAAATGTGAAAATGAATGAAACTAGAATAGTCTCACCCAATCTTCTCTTCTCCATGATTCATTTCCATTGTACCTCCGTAAGCATGTTGTGATAATGGATGCCCTCATATTTGTGAGCAAACTCTATATGCCTAGTCCTAAACAAATCCTTTGAAGGATTTCTCAATAAACTAAATGTAAAATAGAAATTTAATTCTAGTATGCAAGCAATTAATAAGCCTAAAGATGATATGATAATAGAAGATGACAATATTAAGAGGTTCAAGATAATAATAATAATAGATGATAATAAGAGGTTTCAAAAATGAGATCAAGATTTCATTTTATAGAAAATGCAATCTTTAACGGATGGACGAGATGAGAGATTGAGAAATGCCCTAGAATCAATGGTTAAGATTCAAAATGGCAACTCTCAATTAGGGTTAGGGTAAAATACCCAAATGTGTGGACGAGATTTAATTTAGGAAATTAAATCAATGGTGGAGAATAAATTTGACATTGAGATGAAATTAGTAAAAATCAGAAGATAAGGAGATGAGATTTTAGCAAATTCAGTAATTTTAGAAATTACTTGATTTGTAGAAGAATCTTTCCATTTTGAATTAAATTAATTCAAAATATGGATTTTGTGAGATAATAAGTAATTGATTTTTGAAATTAATTACTAAAAGAAGAATCAGTTAACTAGTGAGACATTTTTAAATAAATTATTTATTTAAAAAAGAAGGAAATGTCACATAAAGAATTAAATAATTATAATAATTATTTAATTTAGAAGAGTTAGTTAATTACTTAAATAAATTAATGAATCTATTTAATTAAGAGAAGATTTGAATTAGTGACATATTAAATAAATATATTAAAATATATCTATTTAATAATCAAGAGGACATTAATGATAAGATTAATTAAATAAAGTGAGACTTTATTTAATTATGGAAGACTTTGATAATTAGTGACATATTAAATAAATAAATAAGTTTATTTATTTAATAATCATGAAGGATGAAAGATCATGAATTAATTAAATAATTATGAATTATTTAATTAATAGTTGAAGGTGGGTTAGAAACATAATTAAAACGTCATAATTATGCTAGGACGAAGGGTGGTAAAATATTGCTTTTAGGCTTTGGTCATTTTTATGTGTCTACATTTGCCCCTCTTTTCATAATGCAGCTTGTCACATTGTGGCAAAGAAAACAAGTCTAAAATATGCCCCAGTGAAGGTACGGAGTGCCTATGCCCCTCGGGAAAATTTTTGAATTTCGACCCGAGGTCAGAAAAATTTGGAAAGTGTCCCGATTAATCAAATTAATGGCCAGAGGAACAACGGTGTGATCAAATTCAAAAACGGAGGACGCTTAGCTAGCCAAAATGCTAGACAAAGACGGTCAAAAGAGCTTCCAGTACAAACCTACTAGGTGAAAACCCTAATTTTTAGCCTATAAATAGGTTGAAAAGGAAAAAGAAAGTGTCATTTGCTCATTTTCTATATAGAAATTTCAGAGATTAGAGCTTAGAGAGGCGATGGTGATTCCAGTGACTACCCACCGTGGATACCGCATGCGGACCTATCGACGACCCGAGGGCGTAGAGGCACCGGTAAGTACCCTATCCAACTTGTCAATTTTTAAATTTAATGCATTTATGAGGATTTAAGGGGGGTTGAACAAATGTGTTGCGATGCAAATATTGTCATGTAAGCCACAATTACCTTCACATTCGCCGCATTTTTTTGCATTGCAACGCAAGTGTAACGGGTAGCTAGCCTATTTTGTTCACTTGCACATTCGCGAGGGGAAACAACCCAATTGCCAGATTGCAATGCAAGTGAGGCAATTTGTGACGATATGTATTGTTGCGACGCAATTGCCAGGTCAAACACCACGATTGAAAAATCGTGAGGTAACTGCCATGCGAAATGGTGCAGTATTTGTTAGGTTGCACAATTGATAGATAAAGCGACGCATTTGACATGTTGCGACGCAAATGCCATGTGTAGAGCCATACTTGACTAGTTGTGACGCACTTTTGGTCAACACGACATGATTGTACTTGATCAAAGTTGACTTGTGTTGACCTTAGTTTTAGATGTATTTTGACTTTAGTAATGTTGAACCATGTGTGCTAACTCTTGTCTTTGCCCGTGCAGAGTCAACTAGTGCCTATCTATACTTGAGAGTTTAGGCCGGTGACATACGCCTTTAGAGACCATTTGAGCGACAGGGAAAGGTAGTGCCTGATGTCACTGGGTTTATACTATATCGCCTATATGCCCATTATTCGAGAAAACAGGGGCTTGTTGATAGCGCTTTGTGAGAGGTGGCACTCAGAGACCTGCTCGTTTCATCTACCTATAGGAGAGGCGATGGTCACCTTAGAGGATGTGTACCACATTCTTCGCATACCGATCTGCGGAGAGAGGGTTGTATATGATTTGCACCGAGGGCAACAGGCCCTTTTAGATATGTACGAGGATGTCGGTGGTGCCCAATTGGGTATGGATGGTTATGAGATAGGTTGGGATGTTGTAGCCGACCGATTTCTCAGGTGGGATGCTATGTTGATGACACTAATTGTTGGATTATTGATTCCAAATTATCGTGGTCACAAATTTCCCATTGGATGGGGGGATGTTTTAGTCTATATGCGAGGACAGAGGACTATTTTTGCTTGGGGGCCTTGTTTGTTGGCCATGTTATATCATCAATTGCACGAGGTTGTTTATCACCAGGGCCATCGTATTAGTTGCGGGACTACCTTTCTCATGATTTGGGCATGGGAGCGTATTGTTGTCTTTCGGCCACCAGTATAGATGCAGCAGTTGGGTGATGGGATTTTGTATGCCTACTTGTATGCGAGTTTGGTCAGTCAGACTAGCGTTGGAGATACCGGATACTGGCATCATAGGATTGACACCATGATTAGTTTTGTCTAGAGGCCTTATAGAGATTACAGTCAGTGGCCAGATGAGGATGGCCATTTATCATTGTGCAGACAGTTTAGATACTTGATCGGTCGTACAGTGCAAGGTCAGGTATCATAGAGATGTAC
>CM021107.1:385492680-385555898 GCA_007115665.2 Sequoiadendron giganteum | reverse complement strand
TATCATCACAAATACATTCCTATCATAAAATGAGCTTCATGAACATATATGGCTGTTGTGGTCGTGTCCCACCTTGGCTTGGTTATCAATGTACATATCCATGATATTTGGTTTGTTTCTCACTGGGGAAAAATCCTGAACTCACTAGGGGCAAACCACTTTGAGCTTAAAACAACAAGCAAACAATACCAAGACAACTCGACAAAAAACATCAATCATCTTGAACATCAAAATTGAACATCAATCGCAATCAATCAAACAATCAACCATCCAAATCAACATCAAGACAAAAAAATTGAATCTCACTGGATGATCATCTTCTGAATCATGGTTTGATCACTTTGACATGTATGTTCAATTGTTATATCTTGATTGTTTCTATCATTTCTCTAGAGTACCTCGGTGATGTCCCAAACTAGAGGGGCTAGGAAGGAGAATGATCTTTTCTTTGTCTTTTTTTTGTGAGCTAATCATTAATGTTGTACAAATTGTCGTGGGACATTCTCTACAAATTATCATTGATGACATTCCGAATTTGCATGGGAAAAAAATTAACTCCTGTCTATTTACGTAAGTTATGCTCAGGTCATCTCAGTCCAATTATACCTAGTTGCTTGTGTTATCTTGCACTATCAAAACTCAACATAAGTTGTATGGAAGTTGTACTTGTTGGAAATTAGTGTTCACATAGAGTGTGTGAGGTAAAGTGAGTTAAATAGAATAACTCATGTAGTTATTATAGGTAATGAATAAATGTAATAATATTAACTTGTTGACAAACAACTTAATATTATTAATAGTCATAGAGTTTGTTTAATAGGTTATTAGTGGTTCGTATGTTTGAGTTGTTAAAAAGAAACTCAATATTAATAGGGAGGTTGTTTGGGCTGTTCCCTATAAAATAGGATTTTGGAATCCTATAAATATGTAAAGCTTTTGAATGAAAAGGATGAAGATGAGAATGAAGCACGTATTATCTTGTGTTTAATTTTTTCCAGCTTTTTTTGCTCTTGCTCAAATTTCTTTACAGTACTCAGGTCATCATGGTCTATTTATACCATCAATGTTTGTATTAAATTTCAACATAATAAAGGCTCAATGATGATAAAAAGCATGACAAATTGGCTAACATAATGACAACCTTTCATTTTAGACCTGCATGGTAGATTAGATTGCATCCATATTAGTTTTGCATCTATATTTTTAGATTTTCCAAGGCTGGAACAATTTTCAAATGATGTTATCTTTATCATTAAATGGATTGAGTACACTTGACATTATAAAAAACATATAATTTCCATATAGTTGAATAATCATTTTGCATATCATACATACACTAGAATACATTAAAAACATCATTCGTCTATCCATACATTGCATCATAATATTTACATTAGAAAATACAAAAATAAGTGCATTACATCACATTTGCATAATCAAATTCATCTCACATATATTTGCATCAAGAAAATACAAAAATAAAAAACTACATTACATGATCATTTTGCATATCATTCATCCATCCATTACATTTGCATCATATATTTGCATCAGGAAAATAAAAAAATAAGTTGCATCACATTTCATTTGCATCCAACTCACAACATAAAACATCTTTCATAAAGCATCATAACCTACACATTATCATATCATCATTGCATCCATAACTAGTAATGCCATAATCAAAATAAGCAACATATGAACATCATATAAGCATCATAGCATAGGATCATATAGAATCATCATTGCATCCATACATCATTATCATGTAAGCATATAAACCATCACATAGCATACAAAATAGAAATTAAATAGATTCATCATAAGATATCCATCATAAACATCATATAAACACATATGGATCGCTAATCATCACTGCATGTCATATATAATCATAAAAAAAAAAAAAGTCAAGTGTACAAATGATATCAACATATGAAGAGGTACATCATCAAAAATGTGGTAGTATATCATAATGTCGGTGTATACATCAAATGTCTCAAATACAACAGATATGATCATGAAGCTATGAGGTGCTCCCCCTAGATCTCGCTAGCCTCACTAAGCCTCTTGCATCGCCACTTGATGTACCTACACCTATACATGGATCTAGGCCCAGATCTCTACGTGGTGGTTGTTTCACACCCATACTAGTATTCCAAGAGTGGCTACATGTTGATCTAGACTGGGCATAGCGAACTCTTTGCTCTACAGACATAGCGACATGATATTGGCCTTTGTAATACTCAGCCTCTCTGGTGACCCGTGTGACCTCTCTCATCATATCACCTATAGTGGTCCCCTCTTCCACTCTCTACAATCTATCGGCTAAGGCCACTGCCTGCTCACCCTATTGTCTGGTTGCATCCATCTAGCCATCAAAATAGTAACATGTGCATGTGCCTACGGTAGTACCTATGTATGTGCCTACACCTATCCCCAAGCCTATGCTAAAATGCCTAAACCTGTGCTAGCTGACCCTACAATGTCTGAACCTACACCTGTAAAGCATCTATTTGTGTCTTCTACTGTTACGAGGGTAGCCCAATCTACACACGCTATTGTGTTGCAGCCACCAAAGACCTCCTCCACTGAGGTACCATGAAATCCCTAACATCAAATGCTACACCACCACCACCTCTACTGCCACCATCTCTGTCACCACCATAATCGCCACCACCATCCCCACCATCTCCATCTCCATCCCCATCCCCATGACTTATTTCTCCCTCCTCCTCATCATCTCCTCTATCTCTCCTCTTCTTGGGTGCACATGGGGTGCCCTCTCATCATCATCTAATAATGGCATGGGCTCATCTGGGCTCGATATCTATGGAAAAGGATGCATGAAGAAGTACTGAGAGTGGTCCTCTAAGTAGACAACCTCTATAATCTTAGGGTGATACTCCCAAATCACTGGCTATAATCCATAGTACTCTTGATAGGAAACCTCGTAAGATAGCATAGGTCCCCACTCTGGTATATCCTGTCGTCACCGTGCATAATGTGCCACTCCCTGGGGAATTCCCTGTACCTTGTCATATTGTCGATGTACTCTCCCCAGAAGGATTCTCTCAATAATAAAGGGTGTCCTCCCAATCAGATATCTATCTATGCACACATAGGGCATCTTTGTATCATCCTCTGACCACCACTCACAATCAAGATATGATCTCCATGTCACAAAATATAAATCATCAAGCACTCTCCTCCAGTACTCTAGTTTTCCTAGCTTATGCTGGATAACTGTACCTATGTATCCATGAACATATGGTCTCCCAGTTGGCCTTTGTCTCTCCATAACTGGTCTCATGACAACTATATGCTTCCACACCCATATTTGTAATAATGTGACACCGCGTGATAAACTGGATGCTCTAAGGTATACAACTTGGTGAAGATCATGATATAAATGTGCAAGCATGCAATATCCCCAGGCATATCGAGTTTGATGTATGATCAAGCTCTCTAGTGTCCGACCCCATCCAACTGACAATCTCTTCGACCTACGGTCGAGACATAGGAATCCACCAATGAATCCAACCAAAACACATGGCAATGTGGCATATGCATCAACCATATCCTACCACAAGATCTCATAGCCATAAATCTGGTCATCCTCAAAGACTCTCCTTAAGGTATCGGTCCCTCCCTACTTAGTGACATCATATACAACCAAATCTCCAACCACTGGAATACACAGAATCCGATAGACGTCCTTTGGTGTCATGGTCATCTCACCAATGGCTAAGTGAAAGGTGTTGTGGTCACTGTGCCACCTCTTTGTCAAAGTTGTCAACAGTCCTCGATTAATCCTAATCTGGGGCATATCTAGCAAGGAAGTCAACCCACACCATCCAATCACATTTAGATTGACCTAATCTAAATGTGGTATCAAATCCCAAGTCCTCGAGAAATGCTCTCGTGAAATCAAGACTAACGAAGGCTCCTATCATCATAACATATTGAACATCAACAATCAATCAATCAAACATTAGTCAACCTATCAATCTAATCAACTCTAATAAGACTTTGATCAAATCTCGCAAGCATCTATCATTGATCCTCACCTATCATGAGGTCAATCAATATCAATCTATCATTGATCCTCACCTATCATGAGGTCAATTGTCATCATCCTATCATTGAATCTCACCTATCATGATATCAATCATCATCTAATCTAACATCATCAAACAACATCAATTTGAAGGTTGACGCGATAAAAAATCATCAAAATCAAGGAGTTTAGTCAAAAATTCATCAATCTGGCATGGATGTGCTAAAATAGTGTCTCAAAGCGCTAAAAACATGAATGCACTAGAGAAATTCACCAATGTGCCACAACAGGGCTTCAATGTGCCAAATCTATGAATGCGACATTTAATTTTATCAATGTGCCATTTCAGTGCTTCTATGTGCCAAACAATCCTATGTGCCACAACAGGGATTCAATGCACCAAATATATGAATGCACCATTTAATTTCATCAATGAGCCATTTTAGTGCTTCTATGTGCCAAATAATCCTATGAGCTAAAAGGTTTCACTGATGCGCTAACCTATGACATCAAAGCGCTAAATGACCAAATGCACTAAAAACCTAGCATTAATGCGCTACATCTAGCCACCAATGCGCTAAAAGTCCTTATGCACTACAAAATTAACCCTATGCACTAAAAACCTAACCCTATGTGCTAAAAATCTGAATGCGCTATTACAGTCTACCTATGCGCCACTTCGGCAACCTAATGCGCTAAAACATAAAAAGTAGTTTTGAAATGTGAAAAATAAGAAAAAATTGAAATGCACAAATCATGAGGTTTTTCGAGGTATGTACCAGAGGTCCATAGGTTGTTGGGAAGTTGTGATGTCGCACATGCTCGAACCGATGTGTTTGAATTGGAATCACCATTTTGCTACAAGTGCTCAAAGTTGCTCTCTCTCAAATTTTCAAACTTTCAAACTTTCAAATGATTTCCAAACCACCTCTTTTTACCTTTTAAAGGGTGATTAAGTGGGATTTTTATGGGAGTGATTTATTTTATTTTTCAAAAGCGGCTAAATTCATCAATTAATCAACAGGGGAAGATTTCATTATTATTTTCGGGAGATAAATTGTTGAAACGTGCTGAAAATTTCAAAATCATCAAATCATCAAAAAAATTCAAAAATTCAAAAAAAATCCAAAAAATTCAAAAATTCATTGATTTATCTCCCAAGGGGGCATATATCCGTCATCGCCTGAAAATCAGTGTCTAGGGCATCAAAAAAAAAATTTCAGCACATCAGCAAATTTGTCTTTGAAGCAATGTGTAAACACATCACTTCAAAGAGGAGAAAAATGTATACACCTAAAATCGGTCAAGATAATCGATTAATTAAATACAAGGTATTTAATTAATAAACCTTCTTAATTTGTCTACTTATAAATAAATTGATAAATTTATTTATATGGTTCACTTTCTTAAATTCTTTCTAAAATCATTTTCTTCATGATCTAATTAAATAAACAAATCGAATTAATTTGTTTTATTTGATTAATTATCTTTCATTAAAAATTGAATTTTGTCACATTTCTACATAATTTTCTAACCTCTTTCCACCTCATCTACGACCTCAACATGTGTCTCATGAATTTAAATATTTCTAATTTCTAAATAGGAATTTCCATCAACAAACTCCCAACAAGATTGGAGACACATGGCTTCTCCTTCTATTTGATGCCCTTCAACAGTTGGCCATGTGTTCTCTTAAAGGGGACAACTTCCATGATTCCCTCCAACTTCCTCACTTTCTACCGATGATCTCTCTAGATCATAATCTTGACCGTTGAATCCTACCACATCACAATATGCCTTGGAAATCCTATAAATACATCATTTTCCAACATTTGGGAGGACATCTTTGAGCAAATTTACTCTACATAAATCATTTGCGAACATTCGAGAATTTAGAGCATTAGAGCATTCAACATTTAGCATAGTATTTGCATATTAATTTAGAATCATGACTTAGTTTATTAGCTGCATTTTCCTTATCATAGTAGTTTTATACAACATTTTCATCATAGTTTTTAGCATCATCTCCATTATCATATCACCATTATCATTTACAACAAATCACATAGTTTATTAAATCATGTGAGAACTAGGATTCTTGCATTTTTACAGCATCCATTCTCTAGTTTGTCATTCTAAAAGTCATAGTGCAAAGAAAAATCTGAGAGCCATTATGATTCAAGGAATCCTTAGATATAGGAAACAATGGAACAACCTTAGGGATTGATTGTGTTTTGAATTTGATTAATTATGTGATTTCAATTCTCTAATGTAATACGTTTCATTGGTTGTGTGTTGATTATTTACTTATTTACACTATTCACACGACACCAATTTGTTTGCATTCAATTTCCTTTATTCTTATTTGTGCTTCATTGTTTTGGATTTGATTCTATAAGCTTAATTCTAATGGTTTGGTGGTTTCCTTCAAATATTTAAGCTTCACCCATCGAATTTTCAGATCCATATAATTATAATTATCAAAATTATAAATATAAATATTATATAGTGAATACCAAGTATAGATATTAAATATTATTAAAAGATAATATTGTAAAAATAAATATAAATATATATTCAATAGAATGTAAATACAAAATATTGAATAGCATATAAAATATAAATATATTGAATAACATACAAAACCAATAAATAATAATAACAAAAATATATTAAAACAAGAAACAATCAAAAGTTTACTAAATTTTGCAAGTGTAGGAAGCGACTCATCAAAAGGGTAATCGTTGTTTGGAAGGCAGCGACCCAAACAAAAGTCACATCCCTTCAACAAATGAAAAATCATGACCCCTCCCACAAAATTGTATCTCTTCTCTAACATACAAGGTAAGGTGGTGTAAGAAGGAGAGGATGGAATAAGGTGAAGAATCTAGGAATATATTCTGAGCATAGAATTTGCAAAATCAAACAACAGTAAGGAGGTAAGAGTTATGTGACATCAAATAATAGGAATGTACTTTATAAGTTTAGATAATGGTATCTGAAAAATATATCATGAATTTACATACTAACATAATCAAATAATAATCTATACATAATGGTATTATCTGATGTTATTTATTTCTATTAGTGTTATTTTGGAATATAATTATGTATGTTGCTAGTAATATTTATTATTCTCATAATTATTGTAAGTTTAATATGATTATCAATTTATATATAAATATATAATATATATAGATATATAATATATATAGATATTGATGATATGAAGACTCATGCAAAGTTGAGTATTCTAAGTCTAGAGATAATTAATAATGATTATATATATGTATATATCCTTTATATGTGGTTATGCAATAATGATGCTTACAACAATTATTGAGCCTTATAAGTAATAACGACTCTTTACTATAAACATGAATAGATTGTATATATATTTATGTATGTCCTTATCCTATGATCAATCAAACGTAAGGTTGAAGGAAGTGAGTTAGGGGGTTTCTATTTACGGGCCTCCCAAGCTAAGTACGCCACTCTGATGGTGGAATAGTCTTGGTTGGATGTTCCTACCACTTGCGGCCAAGAGGTGGGCAGTCTTGGTCAAACACTCCTTCTCTTGGACTTAGATGGTTTGAATAGTTTATAGACACCCCTTCAAGGCTTTCCTATCAAGCCAAAACTATGATTGGTTGTTAGTATGGGTTCAAGGAATTGCAATTACAAGAGGATGAACAAGATAACATGGATAGGGAAATTAGATACAAGTGTATGCATTAAGTAGCCCACCTCAAGGGTGGAATTGTCTTGGTCAGATGTTCATACCACTTGAGGCCAAGGGGTGGGTTATCTTGGTCGGATGCTCGTGCTCTTGGACATAGATGGATAGCTTCAGGTAGACTTATCTTATGTCTCCTCTAAGTCCTATTATGATTAAAAATTCCACTATGCATTATGGAGATTGGTAGTCTACGTAGTCTTGAAGGAATTATGTACCTTTTGTATAGGTTAAATAGATAAGGAATTTATTATTTTTTTATCACATGAATTATATTTTCAATATGATCTAACATGATTATAGGACCTACAACCAAGATTTATATTGTTTTAAGCATTTAGTTGATAAGTTATAACCCTAACTACACAAAATTTGTGAGCCCAGGGAAAAATTTAGGGCAATCCCAAAAGGGGACATTACAAGTGGTATTAGAGCCTAATCTTGGCATCCTATGAAAAATTAGTTAATTCAAACTTACCAAAGATGACACCCTAGGAAAAACAACACCATAAGCAAACAAATGAGTAATGAAATGAGAATCTTCATGGAGCAAACCACACAAGCCCTCATGGACCAAAATTAGAGGAATGAAAGAACCACCCAACTTCACCTCCAAGCCATCCAAAATATAAATAACAATAGTGGAAGGGAGACTAATTCTAATTGTTCCGAGAACAATAATCCCTCCTTCCAAAAAGCACCCAATTCTAGATCAACAAGGCCCACCTTCCTACCTAGGGAAGAACAAATGGAAGAGGGGGAAGCAAATGAACCACCCATGAACAATGTGGAAAAAATCGTGGAAGCATACAATAAATTTAACTCTGAATTCAGGAGGAATGTCTCCTTCAAAGATTACTATGATTCCAAATTAAGGGCTATCCCTAGGAAGGAAAGGAAAAGGAAATACAAAAAAGACCTAAATAATAAGGTAAGCAAGCTAACCCTCCCAAATTTTGATGGGTCAAATAAAATCACAACACATGCATGGATACAAAATTAAACACTTACTCAACCCTTAGCCCTATGACAGAAGGAGACACTATCCAATTTTCCATCTCACATTTAAAAGGATTGTCCCATGAATGGTGGCACCATGGTATCCAAAACCAATGGCATCAAAATGTAACATCCTATGATGAATTCACACAAAAACATATAAAACACTTTGACAAAAGGAACCCTCAAAAAGACTTCAAAGAATTAACTCAACTTAAATAATATGGGTGGGTTGAGGATTACATAGAAGAGTTTCAAAGGATTTCAGTTAGGGTTCTAAGGGTTGATGAGGATATACTTACCTACCTTTTTGTAGAAGGATTAAAACATCCAACCCGAGGATTGGTAAGCGTCTTAAAACTCACCTCCCTAGAAGATGCAATTGATAAAGCCCTAACACTAGAGGATACAACTTCAAGAGATAAAATAAGAGATGCACATACAAAACCCCCTATAAGAAATACCAGCATAAAAAAACCTTTCTCTCTAATAACGAACATGAGAGGCTTCAAAGGGAAGGATTGTGCTTCAATTATAAAGAAAACTGGGAACAAGGTCATATCTGCAAACAAGATGAAGGTAGAAAGAGGACACCATGTTGCAAATGCAAAGGGGAATGGAAGCTGAGACATAGTTGTAATTGAAGTGACCTAAAAGGGAGAGATTTTTGTTACAAATACAAAGAAAATTGGGAACTAGGGCACATATGTGGAAAAAGAAGCCAAATACAAAATATAGAGGCAATGTCCGAGGAAGAAGAAGAAGGAAATCCAAACAAGAAAACCAAGTACAATGAAGGAGATCTCAAAATTATTCAATCAAAAGAAGGACCATAAACATATAGACCTTTGTGGAAGATAAAATCTAGTAGTACAATGCCTTTACAACCTCAAAATCTAAAGTTAGATTCCCTAATCAATCTCCCTAGTGAGAATTTAATATGCCCTAAAATCCCTCGAGCTTCCTTGTCAAATAAATGGAAAACCTTTTCATAAAACATCATATAGATATATGACATACAAGTCTAAATCTCATTTTGATATATATATGTTCTTACTTTAAGGTTAAGGGATGTCTACAATATTAAAGAAAGGTTTTAGTTAAAATGGCTTTGCTTGAGGACAAGCAAATTTCAGTGGGGAGCACTAGTAGAATTTGGCAAATAAATGATTAGGTGACTAAAAATTTTAATCACAACAACTAAAAATGACTAAATTCTACTATTTTTTTGTAACTCAGCCATAAATGAGTAAGTAAATGACTAATTTGGTTGTTGAATAAAAAATTGTTTACTCACAGAAATAAAAATGACTAAATAGTTAGTCATCAAATCCAAAGTAGAAAAAAATTTAAAAAGAATTTGGCCAATTATTGGCACGATTATTCACATTCATTGAAAATTCATTCATCTCTCTTGACCTTGCTTCATTCATTAGCCTGGAATGAGGCGTTTTGATTAGTTATAAAAACTACTTGCATGGGCGATAAAGATTCAAAGAGGACCTGGAAACTTCTAGGAAGGCGACAAGGGCAAGGAATTTAAAGTTTGCTACAACAAATTTGAATTCACTAAGGCCCTCTGTAGTGAAATCGAATTTGGGGACACCCTCTATAGTGAATTCAGAGGTAATTTGAAACCCTCATTACATTAAACACAAATTCAAAATGATCATTACAATCTACTGTAATGTAGGATTTCTACAAAACAAATTGTTAGTCTAATAAAGCATGCATATTAATTAATCCAACAAACAATGAAACACATTAGAGATAAAATGTGAAAATGAATGAAACTAGAATAGTCTCACCCAATCTTCTCTTCTCCATGATTCATTTCCATTGTACCTCCGTAAGCATGTTGTGATAATGGATGCCCTCATATTTGTGAGCAAACTCTATATGCCTAGTCCTAAACAAATCCTTTGAAGGATTTCTCAATAAACTAAATGTAAAATAGAAATTTAATTCTAGTATGCAAGCAATTAATAAGCCTAAAGATGATATGATAATAGAAGATGACAATATTAAGAGGTTCAAGATTTCTTTTTTGTTGATACTGAATGAGTTTAGGGTGTTGCAAAAACCAAGACATTATACTTTACAACATCAGAGTTTATAGTTTTGGTGGATGATACAAATCCTCCTACCATTCTTGATCCTTTGATTTCATTGGCCAAAAATAAGGTATTGATTTTCCTCTCTCCTTGTACCATTTTGAATTTTGACATTATTACAACCTTTTAAGATGTCAGATGGGAATTGCAACATTTTTAGGTTAACTCCATGTGCCATGCAATACCTGAATCATTCCTTAATTTGTGAGAGACTTTCCTTCAATCACCTCTGATATGCTTCAACTATTCACTGGCAATCTTTACATCATGTAGATGTTGCAAAGGTGGATTGAAGGGATCACAACCAATAAAATGAACATAGTTTGATTCTTATTGTATAGGGCAGTAATCACATGGGTAAAATGGTGGGATTGAAACTAATAAAATATTGTTTGACATAGTACAAAACCCTTTTAACTATGAATTTTTCCCATGATCAAATCCCTTGACTTGCTACCCTTTTTTCTTATTTTGATGAATTATAAGAGAATAAACCTAAATAACTTGCACAGGAACACCAAATTTTTGGACTTATACTGATTATTAGTTTTGAGCCATTTGGTGATGCTTCTTTGTATTTGTTCATGTAGTTATTTTCTTGTAATTTTAATAAATGCCTTAAGTTTCGTTATTAATTATTAGTTTGAAAATTACCATTGTAGAAAGTACCTTATGTGTTTGGTCCTTCAAAATTTGAATTGGGTGGTGCTTGTAAAGTGAATGGGGAAGATGATGTCATCGTTGGGAAACTTGTTGTGAAACATCAAGTTAGTAATTTTTGGAAGTTAAGGCTTCCTAGTTGGATATCAAAGATCTTTTCTCATCAACTTAATTTTGAATTTATGTATAAATGGATTCTTTAATGGTGCGGGTATTTACTAAGAAAACACATGAACTAGGGTTGACATTTTTTTTGTCCAAGTCTGATGGCATTCTTGGGCTTGGTTTCCAAGAAATTTTTGTTGATAATGTTGTTCAAGTTTGGTTAGTGTTGATAGCCTTCATTCTATAATATGTCAACTTCATTCTATAATATGAGCGTATCACCTTTCTTAAATTTTGAAAAAGGTTATAAAATCAAGGGTTCAATATGCATATTTCAGGCCTATGTTGAACACTCTGTTTAAGGCATTTGTTGACAAGGCTACCATTTTTTAATTGATTTATCTTTATGCTATGTTTGGACTTTCTTTTGTAAACTTGCAATATACAATGCACTTTTATTATTTTTGAATTGAGAATAATATTAATTGTGTTGGTTGTATTGAGGCACAACTTCATTCATGGCAGAAAAGACAACACCTTGTTGCTCATATCAGATGGCACATTGCATATAAAGGAGGAAATATTCTAGGTGGGTTATTGTTGACTACATTGAAGGAGATAGCTTCATATATTAGACATGATCAACACTCTCCTTGGATTCTACACATTAAAACTTGCTCCAAGAATATTTCCCACATTGTATAAGTTTTAATAGCTGAAAGGGGAATGTGCTTGCATTGAAGGGATTCAAGAATGCGTTTCCATCATTGCAGAAGTCTTTTGGAGAAGTTTCTTTCTTGCAGTTATTTCTCTACAATATTGTAACTTTGATTTTCAGTCTTGTGACTAAAAATAACAATTGTAATACTCTATTTGTAAGTTGTAACTAGAACACCTTTCTTTTATTAATAAAGTTCATCGATTTTGCCTTCTCAATGGCCATATTATTGTGTGCAATTGATGATTGATGTGTATTTCTTTATTTTATGCTTAAATCCTCAAATATCAATCAATTAAAATGACTAAATATACTACTAATTGACATCAATTAATAATTAAATCATCTAAATATACTACCAATTGATAGAAATCAATGAATAGTGAATAAATATGACTAGATATATGACTAGTGAAATCAGTGAAGAAAAATGACTAAATATACTATCAAATTAATCAAAATGATGATTAAAATTAATGACTAAATACACTACCAATGCACAAAAATCAATGAATAAAAATGACTAAATAAGTGACCAATTAACAACAATCAATGACTATTTATATCAGTGAATAAAAAATGGACTAAATAAGTGACTAGATTACAACAATCAACGACTAAATCAACAACTAAATAAGTGACCAGTTAAATATATCAGTGAATAAAAAATAACTAAATAAGTGACCAGATTACAACAATCAATGCCTAAATCAACGACTAAATATATCAGAGGAAAAAAGTGACTAAATAAGTGACCAGATCACAACAATGAACATGACTAAATCAATGACTAAATATACTACCAAATCAATCAATCAAAACAACCAATAAATGACTAAAAATGGTTTAGTCATCAATCTGGTTGCGTTATACATGACTGGCAGTAAACTACTAATGGTCATGCAACCAATTGTAGTCATTTATAAGCAGTTTTTAGTAGTGTTTTAAGTAGTTTATTGTTGTTTCTATACTAGTGGAGGACTCTCATTTCGCTGAAATTGTAGCATTGAGATAAAAATCATCAAAAACAAGATAAACAAAATACATATTATAAACATTGACTATTTAATATTATTATTATATATATCAAAATTATAAATATAAATATAATATAGTGAATACCAAATATAGATATTAAATATTATAAAAAGATAATATTGTAAAAAAAAATATAATTATATATTGAATAAAATGTAAATACAAAATATTAAATGGCATATAAAATATAAATATATTGAATAACATACAAAACCAATATAAATAATAATAATTAAAATATATTAAAACAAGAAACATTCAAAAGTTTACTAAATGGTACAAGCATAGATATCAACTCATCAAAAGGGTAATCATTGTTTGGAAGGTAGCAACCCAAACAAAAGTCACATCCCTTCAACAAATGAAAAAGCACAACCCCTCCCACAAAATCGTATCTCTTCTCCGATGCATAAGGTAAGGTGGGGAAAGAAGGAGAGGGGGGAATAAGGTTAAGAATCTAGGAATATATTTTGAGCATAGAATTTGTAGAATCGAACAACAGTAAGGAGGTAAGAGTTATGTGACTTCAAATAATAGGAAGGTACTTTATAAGTTTAGATAATGATATCTGAAAAATATATCATGAATTTAGATACTAATGTAATCAAATAATAATTTATACATTGTGATATTTATCTAATGTTATTTATTTCTATTAATGTTATTTTGGAATATAATTATGTATGTTTCTAGTAATATTTATTATTCTCATAATTATTGTAAGTTTAATATAATTATCAATATATATACACATATATATAAATATATATATGTATACATATATACATATGTATATATATATATATATATATGTATATATACATGTATATATACTCTTTATATGTGGTTATGCAATAATGATGCTTGCAAAAATTATTGAGTCTTATAAGTAATAATGACTCTTTACTATAAACATGAATAGATGTATATATATTTATGTATGCCCTTATCCTATGATCAATCAAACATAAGGTTGCAGGAAGCAAGTTAGGGGGATGCTATTTACAAGCCTCTCAAGCTAAGTATGCCACTCTGAGGGTGGAATAGTCTTGGTTGGACGTTCCTGCTACTTGGGGCCAAGAGGTGGGTAGTCTTGGTCGAATGCTCATTCTCTTGGGCTTAGATGGTTGAGTAGTTTATAGGTATCCCTTTCAAGGCTTTCCTATCAAGCCAAAACTATGATTGGTTGTTTTGATGGGTTCAAGGAATTGCAATTATAAGAGAATGGAAAAGATAACATGGATAGGGAAAGTAGATACGCATGTATCCACTAAGTATCCCACCTCAAGGGTGGAATTATCTTGGTTGGATGTTCCTGTCGGTTGAGGTCAAGTGGTGGGTTTTCTTGGTCGAATGCTCGTTCTCTTGGAATTAGATGGATAGCTTTGAGTGGACTTATCTTGTGTCTCCTCCAAGTCCTATTATGATTAAAAATTCCACTATGCATTATGGATATTGGTAGTCTAGGTAGTCTTGAAGTAATTATGTATAGCTTAAATAGATAAGGCATTTATTATGTTTTGATCACATGAATTATATTTTCAATATGATCCAACATGATTGCAGGACCTAAAACCAAGATTTATCTTGTTTGAAACATTTAGTTGATAAGTTGTAACCCTAACTACATCAAGTTTGTGAGTCTATGGAAAAATTTAGAGTAATCCCAAAAGGGGATATTACATGGAAAAACCACCAAAGCCACCAAATCCTCATCATCGTCGCCCTCCTCTTCCTCACCAGATTAACATTTTCCACTGCTCCCTTTCCTGCTCACACCTTCCATCTCATCATAGGAAGCAATGTTATAACCTCGACAAATTTTAAAATAAAATATTTATCATTTTTATCATCAAAGTTCATGAGGCGAGGTGATAGCATATGTTGAGTAAATATTATTAGTCAACATTTTTTTATCACCAAGATCTCATGAGAATGATGTGAGAGCATACAGTGGATGAATGCATATAATTCATATAAACAACAATACTACACAAGATGTAGCAATAGATTGCATTGACTATATGAATATGTTGGAGTTAAATAGATGTACCAAATAGGCAACATATGAATATGAATCAAATTTATTATTATATTTTGTTGCTCCAAATACAAATACTTATTAGAAAACAAGACAAACTCGTTTAGCATAAATACAACCTCTAAATGAAATTGTCATTAGGAAACTTGTACATAATCTGAAATGTTATTGTGAAACATAGAACGTTGTCATCAAATCGTCGTTTGTGTGTGTCAAAATTTTATTGAAGATCAAAATAAATCAATTTTTTATTCAATTGTAAGTCATGTCAAAATCCAAAGTATTTAATTGTCAAGTGTTGGTAATTTGTCCATCAGTTTAAATTTTAAAGAAAAGTAAAACACATCTTTCAATCACTTTTGAAGGCCTTTGAATATTGTAATCAAATGTACCAAACCACACTAGCACCTCCCTCCCACGTGTATGGTGTTGCTCACTTTCTAAATAAAACATTGAACTCCTAAAGTTAAAACTTATGAAATGTATGCATCTATCTTTGTGTGTAAAAATACTAATATATATATCTTAAATACATCTATCTAAAATCATCTTTTTTAGATATCCTTTTGGAACTATTTTATTTACTTAGAATTATTTCAATTTTTATTTGATCTTTAATAACATCAAGATTGGTATTTATAATATCTTTTAAATATATGTATTTAAGATATTTTTGTTAATTTACTTTATACTTATTGTATTTTGTTTTGTTTTGTTTTGATTTTTTTGTAAAGTATAATAAATATTATATATTTATATGTAATTTATTGTTTTATTTATAAAGTACATAAAATATCTAAAAAAATATTTTCTATTTCGTTTAATACCTATATACTTAAATGATTAATATATACTTTATTTTAAAAAAATTAAAAACCATAATTTCAAATAAATTATTTACTACAAATTTTATTATATAATTGTTTTAAAATTATTACTTATTGAAGTGAATTATTTACTAAAGTATATAGTTATTTCATTAAAATTGTTTTATTTACTATGTTAAATGAAAATACTCATGAAGAAATTTTATAGAGTTAAAAACTTTTTTATGCGGATTATATACTTTATTTTCTTTCAATTTTATTATTTTTGTATGTCAATTCTTTAATAGTTTTTGTTAACTTGTTCATGCCATTATATTCCACCACTTGCAACCACTATAATTATGTCTCTCAATGTAATTAAAATAGTGTAAATAAAATTCATAAATATATGAAGAATGACACTATTTTAAGTTGATTGTATCAAAGACAAACAAAAAATGGTTTATTATTGACTTGAACACAAGAAAAAAGCGTGTCACATAGGACCATAGAGGACCCCTCAAAGTCTTTGATATCATTTACTAGAGCTTATTCAATGAATGAAGAAAATAGATAAACATCATAAAGGAAAAACAAAAGGTATTCAAGGACAAGGAATCAAGAAGATTGTTAAAGTTTCAAAGTTATAAAGGATTTTCCAAGTTCACCATACTTTTTCAACAATATGCAAATCAACAAGAAGACTTTTGGTTTTAAAATTCCAAAGTGAATTTTTAGAGTTTTATTAAAGGGTTTATTGAATTATGTTGAAACATAGGAAAGTGTCGTGGAATCAAATCATTTAGAGCCACGTTCCAAAAGTTTAATAGCCTCATCATCATGTGAGAGATGAGAGATTTTAAAGGATAATTATAATATTTTAATCATAAGTTGAATTAATAGACACATTAGAATTAATGGATTAGATAATTTGTAAGAAAGTTTGTAGATCATGCAAGTAAATGTAGTTATGGTAGAAGTGTAGTTAATTTATTTAATTTATTTTTATGTAGATTTTTAAACAATATAAGTAAATATTTTTTGCACTTAGGTTTGTTGATGTAAATATGTGTTTTACCTATCTAGTCATTAGTAGGTCTTATTTACATGTTAAGTCCACTTAGGTCTTAAGATTGAATCTTTCTAGATAGTGTTAGTTGTCACTATATCTTATCTTATCTTTTTTCATTTAATTCTTGTACCCTAAGTCATTTTAATGTATGAGAGATTAAAAAATCCCTCCTAATACAAAGCCCCTCTTAGAACACCAAAATACTCATGAAAGACTCACACAAACTTTGCTGCAATTTGTATTAAAAATTGAGTAGATTTGTGCAACCAAATCACCAATCTCCATTACAAAAATCATTATGCAAACATTACAAAGTCCTCAAAGGACTCAAGGGATGCAACATGCCCATATGAAATCTAAAATGACAGCAAATTAATGAACTATAACAGAAAATAAATTTTCCCTCTCATTCATCAAAACCCTTCCTGCAAAACAGTGTGTAAACTATACAATAACTATTGAATTTATCAATTGAGCCCCATCAATGAATATTGATGTAGCTGTTATCTTTTATCTTCAGCCTACAAATAAAACTTCTTCAAATTCTATCATGGAGCATTCCAACACCCTCTTGAGCTTCTGATCCTCAACTTGCACCTACACAACAAATCACTTACACCATTCAAACCCTTCAATCTGCAACACCAAGTAGTCTCTATGCTCTACAAAAACACTCTCAAATCTGAAAATACACCATCAAATCCACTCTTAGAGGTAAGCCATGACCTCCTCCTCTCTTCCTATTTTTTTACTGTGAAAAACTATCTCAAAATGAATGAAATTCAATTTTATTTCACCATGCTTTCTTGGAATGCAATTTCGAATGCATTTCATTGTCATTTTTCTTTCATTCCAAACTCCTCAAGAAAATTAATGCCCACCTCCAGGAAAGGAAAATAAAATATAATTTAATATTCAAGGCTCAATAAAATATATATTTTAATCCTCCAAACTTAGTCAAAATTTAATATGGGCTTGAAAATAGCTTTCATGCTTTCTCAAATAAAGAAAAAAGTAGATTCCTCAACTTGGGCGCCCACCTCCTGGGTTCCTATCTTTTAGGAGCTGTGAAAATTCAAAATAAGAGTTACAAATGGCTTTAATGGCTCTAATAAACCAACACCATTAATTGTTTTTTTCTACTTTTTCAATTTTAAAGTATATTCTCCATGATTCCCCTTCACCAATTTGACCCAATATGAAATCAAATCCAAATTCAAATTTTCCCACATCACAAAATATTTAATTTCACACCAAAATATGAATTTCAATAATCGAACATGAAATCCAACACACCAAAATTTAAAAATTCAAAAATGACACCTTCAAGCTGACATAGGATTGCACTGAGCCATGGATTCTCCTGCATTAGACATTCACGGTAGAAGAAAAAAAATGTTTCATGAGTGAAACTCATAAAAATTTGTATACTTTGTGTTTATCTTGGATCCACCTCTGTCCCTTCTTCACTAGAAGTTTTTTGTTCCTCTCATCCTACAACTTTACATTAGTATTCCCTTTCATCTTCCCTCCTTTTCTCATCCCCATGAAATACAAATTACCAAACTCTACCTCCCACCAATGTGATTTATCAAAATGAAACAAATCAATGGTATTCATACCTTCTTCTTCAACACAACATGTGTCCTGTGTTTCCTTTCTTGCTGCTACAACTTTTTCCACTCCTCCTTTTTCCTTGTCTTCAATGCAACTTGCCACTCTATTGGTGTCTTTAGAAAGACACTCTACTTTTACAAACTAATTTTCTACACCCAAAAAAATGTTAGAAGGATAATCTTGTGACTCACCATCCACCTTCTGCAACAAGTAATCAAGTTCTTCTATCAAGGAATCTTCACCTTCATCATTCTTAAACAAGGAATCATCAATAATCTCCAACTTCACATTCACATCTTGATTATCACTCTCACCTATCTCCAACACATCTACTACTGCAACTAGATCTTTATTCTCATCATGTAGTATAAAAATCAGAAATTACCTCATTACCTTTGGCTGCAGCCTTTGTGTTAGCTGAAATTTTCTCTTTCCACTCTCTTTCAATTGCTTCCAATTGCATTAGAAAATCATCCTCCTCACCTTCATCCTTTTTCTCTAACCGTTTCAAATCACTAACCACACAAATTCCAACCTTTCTACATACCTTGCCTCCTCTCTCATCTAATGGCTTCAACTTATGATGAACTCCATCCTTTGTCAAACTATAAGTGTTTGTAGATCCATCATGCACTACTTTCCTATCAAACTGTCATGGTCTACCCAACAACAAATGACAAACATCCATGTTCATAACATCACACAAGACTTCATCATAATAACTTACAATCTTAAATCTTACCACACATTGTTCATTTACCAACACTTTGTGATCATCCTGCAACCATGAGATCATGTGTGGATGTGGGTGCCTCTTTCTCTCCAACTGCAACTTCTCAACCATCTTTGTAGAAACAATATTATCAGTACTACCACTATCAATAATGACTTTACAAAATTTACCTTTTCATTTGCATCTTGTATGAAACAATTTCCTCCTCTGAATGGGTTCACTATTTTCATTCATCAAAACTCTCCTCATCATCAAGGACTCACCATCTTCCGCTTCTTCGAAATGGGTTGAATGTGCATCTTCTCCATTTATATTTTATGATCTATTATGATTTTATAGTTTGTATACTTGTTCTTTCCTCTTCATGAGTACACTCATATGATTTGTGCCCCTCTTCTCCACACTTGAAACATGTTATTTTAAAATTTCCTCTTTTAAATCCCCCACCTGATCTTTCTCTTCCTCTAAAATTTTGATCACAGGGCTTGCTTGAGTTTTCATGTCTTTCATCCTTGCTTCCCTTAATGTCTCTAATCTATTGTGCATCCTCTTTTTTCTACACATAAGCCCTATCCTTTCCCTTTTGTTTATTCTCAAACCTCTTGTTCATCATTTCTTCTATCTTCAATGCTATTTGATAAGCGTCTTCCATTGTCACAACTCTAACCAATGTCATCTCTTCTTGAATACTTGGCCTCAATCCATTTATGTATCTTGAAACCTTCTCTTTGGTCACCTCAAAATGTCCAGTTCTAATAAGAATTCTATGGAATTCTTCAATAATTTTCTTTCACACTCTTGTTCCTCTATCTCAAACCTTACATTTTCTTGAGCGGGTCCAATTCATAATCCACAAAAATAAATTGTCTTTTAAGTTTCTCCACCATTTTATCACATCCATTAATCTTTTATTTTCCTCTTCTTCCCCTTTCTAATTGGATCTCTCTCCACCATGTGGAGGCATGTCCTTTAAACCTTTTTTTTGCATATCTTACTTTTTTTGGATCCTCTATCTCTTCAAATTTGAAATACTCCTCCATCTCATTTAGCCAATATATTAATTCTTATGGGTTTAGGATTCTATTAAAGGTAGGTACATCCATTTTTGGTATTTTTCCCATCTTGGATAATGCAATTAACAAAGGATCATTTGCAACTGTTGTTTCTCCTACACTTACTTGGCTTCCATCTTGTCTTCTAGCTTGACTGGTAATCTTCATACTCTCATCATCACTTCTTGGGTCTCTTACCCTTGCAAATCCTCTTCTTATTTCTTCTTGTAGGGTCTTAACCTATCTTCTCAAAACTCCAAAATCACCATCTCTGAAAAAATTATCTCCTCTTCTTCTTCCTCTTCCTCTTCCTCTTCCTCTTCCTCTTCCTTTGGCAAACATTTCTGCAACAAACAACTCACAAGTCTTGGTGTAAGATGCCTCTCTTCGGCGGTCTGCTCACACTCTCAAGATCAACTTGATTTGATACCACTAATGTATGAGAGATTAAAAAAATCTCTCACAATATAAAACCCCTCTTAGAAAACCAAAATACTTGCGAAAGACTCACACAAACTTTACTGCAATTTGTATTAAAAATTGGGTAGATTTTTGCAACCAAATCACCAATCTCCATTATGAAAATCATTATGCAAACATTACAAAGTCCTCAAAGGACTCAAGGGCTGCAACATTCCCATATGAAATCTAAAATGACAGAAAATTAATGAACTATAACAACAAATAAATCTTCCCTCTCATTCATCAAAACCCTTCCTTCAAAATAGTGTGTAAACTATACAATAACTATTGAATTTATCAACTGAGCCCCATCAATGAGTATTTATGTAGATATTATCTTTTATCTTCAACCTGCAAATAAATATTCTTCAAACCCTCTCAGGGAGGATTCCAACACCCTCTTGAGCTTCTCCTCAACTTGCACCTACACAACAAATCACTCTCACCATTCAAACCCTTCAATCTGCAACACCAGGTAGTCTCTATTCCCTACAAAAATAATCTCAAATCTGCAAAAATTCCATCAAATCCACTCTTGGAGGTAAGCCACAACCTCCTCCTCTCTTCTTGTGTTTTTCCTTTGAAAAACTATCTCAAAATGAATGAAATTCAATTTTATTTCACCATGCTTTCCTGGAATGCAATTTTGAATGCATTTCATTATCATTTTTCTTTCATTCCAAACTCCTCAATAAAATTAATTCCCACCTCCAAGAATGGAAAATAAAATATAATTAATATTCAAGGCTCAATAAAATATATATTTTAATCCTCCAAACTTAGTCAAAATTTAATATGGGCTTTAAAATGGCTTTCATGCTTTCTCAAATAAAGCAAAAAGCAGATTCCTCAACCTAAGTGCCCACCTCCTGGGTTCCTATATTTTAGGAGTGGTGAAAATTCAAAATAGGAGTTACAAATGGCTTTAATGGATCCAATAAACCCACGCCATTAATTTTTTTTTCTGCTTTTTCAGTTTTAAAGCATATTCTCCATGATTTCCCTTCACCAATTTGACCCAATTTAAAATCAAATCCAAATTCAAATTTTCCCACATCAAAAAATATTTAATTTCACACCAAAATATGAATTTCAATAATCAAACATGAAATCCAATACACCAAAATTTAAAAATTCAAAAATAACACCATCAAGTTGACACGGGATTGCATTGAGCCATGGATGCTCCTGCATCACATTTAATATTTTTTGAGGTAGTTGTCTCATTGTACAAGATTAAGACACATGCCAAGATCTTGTCTAACCCTATCTCACAATTTTCCTTTATAAGCAAGGAATCATTTGTATATCATATATTTAGTCTAACAATCTTTCATCCATGATCATGGCATGATATTTTTGTCATTTCTCTCTTTTGGAAGTTATTCTTGTCTTGCAAGTCATCTTGGGGTGTTGAGTTCACCATTAACTTCTACAAGGTGGAATCCATCAATAGGAATTATCATTCCCACATTATGTTGAAATATTTATTTATTGAGTATTTGGAATAATTGTGATTTGTTATTTATTCAATGACATTTATTATACTTATCTTTCTTATGAATATTTATTGAGATGTTCTTTTGTGTGTTAAGGTTTAAATTGCTTTCATAAATTTACAAGTTTTATATTGTAGGCGATTTTGAAGGCATTGGTTATAGCTTTGTATTAATTCATATATTTAATTTCACCATAGTTTTTGTGTTTATGTGTTAGCATATTAAACTCCATTTGTATACTTGCATTATTTAGTCTTCATTTAGTTGAACAATATAAGCGTGTAGCAATAGAAATTTCCTTCAAGTAAAAAATGTGTTTTTTTGCCTAAGCATATTTTAATTTTTACCTTAGGTAAAACCAAAATGACACATTACATTTTATTAAGCATAAACATGGGATCATCCTCAACGACATTTTAAATTTTGCAACTTCTAAGTTCATATTTGTTTATAGTAGGTTAAGTTTTATTTCATAGGGAGCTTCCCTTTCTAATTTGAGGAGTAATTTTGCCACATATTTGTTTTTAAATTTTTGTCACATTAAAAGGTATGAATTAAAATCTCAACAAAATCAAATACATTTTTATCCTTAGATCTCTAAATCCAAAGGTTTTTTTCTCAAATTGATAGTTAAAAACAAGGCTTAAGCTATGAAAAATTATATAAAAAATGGCAATCCTCTCAAAGAAAACCAATCACCTCACTATATAGCGCTAGCAATGCACAAATGCCTATGCCCCATTTTCCTTTAAAATATAGCAATTAAAATATCAATGGGATTTTTTCCTCAAAATATCCCCCACTTTGTCATGAATACAAATTTGTAACTTTTTCATCATACTACTTGATCCAATTGAATGGACTACCCCAGGTCCTATGTTGAGCTCCTTAATATCCTCACATGAACCATTTTTTATCCATTCTCCTTAAAACCATCCTCATATGCACCTCCTAAGCTCTACCCAACACTCTAATTTATACCCTTTTCTCTGAGGATAACTTTTATCAACTTTCTAGCTCTTGAATTCACTTAACTAAACCCTCCATTGAGAGAGGGATTTCCCACCCTTTCCTCTAAGGACACTTATATGTAAAAAATAGTTATTATGTCCCTTGTGACCACCAATAAAAAATTCTTATGTCAAATCACTATACTAACCTTTAAGAATAATTTTCTAACATCTAAAAAGGGAATGAAAATTACAATATAAACTTGTTCAACCTCTCAAAATAACATGGAAATATTTAAAAAACGTCACACATAAGATCGAGTAATAAGATACCAAGATTTCTTATAACAACCCTCAAAATGTAACCTTAGAATTATTTATACCTTATTAAGATTAAGTAACTCATATGAATCAACATCAAGTAAAATTCGAATATCAAGATGATTTCCAAAATTATATCCAATAAACATCCATTACAATTAAGATATAATGATTACATTAATAAATCATATACAAATTAGTAACAATGTCAGTGATTACAATATGCTCATAGTACAATTAAAATTGATAATACATCCATTGATTAATATACATCCTTATAGGCAACATACCCAGGTACCCCATATGTACAATAGGGGTCCATTGATTATAATCCAAATATTATAAAAAAAATTATATATAATTGTAAACATAATCATTAGTGCCAATTTAGGGATACTCATCTTATTTACTATATTTGCACTGATTATACTCTAGAGTAGGACCAATGTATTGTCCACTCTATATAGTTGTCTAAACTAGAACAAGATATTTATACATGAGACAAAGAGAAAGGGAATCAAATAAAATCCATACTTATAATAGTTGTAAACTAGTGGGCACTATTGGTTTTATAAATTTGTGTAATGATGTGACCCAAATATATAATAATTAGAAAATTATCTCCCATTACAGTGTTTGAGCAACTTCAACTCCATCTAACACTTTAGTTATGTATGTGGAAGGTTATATGAACCCCACACATTGAAGGAACCTTATCTTCCCCAAATATTAATTTGACTTGAAGTAGATAAACAAGTAATCCAATGATCATGAAATAATAGATAATTGGAAATGTTTTTCTTAGATTCATTCATAATTTCAACTTACTTTTTCATAACCATAAACCATAAATAATCTACCAAACATTCACATCACTATCCAACACACTTTAATATATCATAAATAATAATATAAATCTCCATAACACACTATGTAACAATCATCTAAAATTAACCACACTCACTTATAATACATGAAAATATACAAATATATAATCAATGAAATATAATTAACTATACACCTCATAGAATGACACAACACTTGCCAATAAAAAATACTCTTATTTCATGATATGAGAGTCCAGTTTTCAATGTCATACATCTTAACTATCATTAACAAGTTTAAGGTAGAATATCATGCATACCATACTACATATATTTTTAATCAATTTAGTTTATAACCTCTTATTATTCATAAAAAACAACCTTTAGTATTATTAATACAAGAATACATACACAAAAGTATACAAGAATACAAATGACCAAGTAGCACATAAATGAAGAATATAATAGTCAAGAACAAACACAAGACTTACAATCATAAAATATAACGTATACATGTTGAATAGGATAACTGAGAGGGGGGGTGAATCAGTTTCCACAGATTATAACCTTCAATTCAATTATCGGAACTAATACATAAACTTCTTAATGATTAAACATCAAATGCCAATGAAGAAACTCAAATCCAATGCACAAACACAATAACACTAGATTTACATGGAAAACCCAATGAGGGAAAAACCACAATGAGGATTAACTCACACTATAGAGAATATCAAAACCAATTACAAAAAGGCTCACTGCTTGAGATAAGGCTCACTGTCTACAATAAGGACTCACTGTCCACCAGGGCTACAACCCAAAGGGCTCACTGCCACAGAGATACAAAAGATGGCTAACTACCAAAATACAATTGTTAAGGCTTACAACCAAAAGATTGAACTGATAGGATGCACCTTTCTTGTGTAGAGTTCAGTTCCAGATGAAGCTCAGAATAAAAAGTAATGCATTTCAGTAATGCTCAATAATTTTTTTTTGATCATACACTTTATTGTCTACACCTGTTTCGCTTACTATGTTCTATTGTACTCTCTCTTTCTCTTTATTACTATCATGTTCCTTTTCAGTCTCTATGTCCATCTCTCTTTTCTTTTTGGATAGTCTCTATATGCTTCTTACTTTTCTTTCCGGAGAGTATCATATATATGTGTATATAAGTTTAATGTATTTCTTATGTCAGCCAAAACACCCATAAGACATAATTAGTCCACATAAAATATTGCACATGTTGAGTCAGCCAAGATCTTCGAATATCCGAATCATAACTTGTTTTCACAATAGAGATCGGACCTAAAAACCAACACACTAGACCACCTATAATGGTCATCTTCGATAGGAAATAGCTTCCGATAAACAACTCATACATTCAATACTTTTTTGACATCAATGACAACCTATTGGCATTAATGACAATCATTTGATGCAAGCTTCAACTTCCAACAATGCAATACAAATAGAAGACAATAAGATATGGATATAAGACTTATAGTAACACATCATAAGGCTCTTAAGACCATCTCAAGCAACACTAAGATCTATTTTTTAATCAAGTAGCTTAAAATTCAATACAATAAAATGACCACAAATTATACCACCTACTAGCGCCCCATTTTGATGTGTCTCATTTCCCTTTGTTCTACTCCCATGTGCATTTGACCCTATTTAGCCAATACTAATAATAGATCTAAGACATCTCTTGTTGGGTCTCCATTGGTTGAAGCTTGCATATGTGTTGTTTTCCCTCATCTCTCATATGCTTATTGTGGGTTACAATTTGTAATGTCCCAAAAAAATCTAAGTGTCGAGGGTTGTCTTGTTCAAATTTAAGTTTGTGTAAGCTATCTAAATTTTGGGCTATTGGGGTTTTCTTACCTATGTGCCATTCCATCCATCCCCCCAAAACCCTAATCCTTTGCATTGTATTTTGTGCATTTGGGTTTCATACATTCACTTCCTTGAGTACCATTTCCTTGGCACATTGACATCCAATTCTCGAATCCTTGCATTGTTTCCTTTATTCCTCTCAGGATATTAGACTTTTCCATCTAGATGTACCATTCTTTATATTGGGAATTATTAGCGCATGACATAGAATAATGTAATAAATAGTAAATTAAAATGTTAATGCTAATTTATTAGATGTTAGTTATTAGTTAGTTATGTGTTTGTTGGTAGTTAGTGGTTGAGTGGATTTATAAAGACATAGAATGCAATGATGTAAGTGTTGAAGATGAATGGTTGATTTGTGTATTGGAGCCTTGTGCTTTTTGTTTTTCCAATGTTTAATATAGTATTAGAGTAGGTTTTCTAGACCTCTTTTTTTTCCTTCCATTCACTCATATTTCCTTCTTTAGAGTGGTGCATAAATTGGTCAAGCAGTGAGGACCATATGTAACAACCATTTTTGTCCATCTACCATTCTTGAATTTTGTCAATATAGGCACAATGCATACCATATACAAATATGTTGGCATTCATCATCCATATGCATTTGGTTTCTCTCCTCTCTTTATATTGCATTAACTCTTTTTATTATTTTCACTCCATTTTTTTCATTTCATATAAAAAAATAAAAAATAAAAAAATTCTACATTTAAATTTGTAGAAATCTAAGGTCACAAAAAGTGCAAGAAGTTAATAAGGTGGTTGAGAAGAATTTTTTCATATTTTTGTTATGAATTTTTATTTGTATCAAGTGGTATGGATTTATTATGCTTCTCTTTGATGGATGGTTAGGTTGTGCAAAGGAGGAATCATGTTCTTATTAAGTGTCATTTTGTTGTTGATATATTGTTTTGATTTTCAAATGGCAATTTAACAAGGTCTCACTAAAATTGTAATATCTTTCTCATTCTATGAAAAATTTAGAAATTTAAAAAAAGTTGATGAATAGGAGAAAAAACTACAAAGTGTTTGAGAATACTATTGATATTTAATGTGCAATTTGATGATGAAGATAAAAAAAATTGCATGGTTGTGAACTACCAGTTTAGTTTATCTTTTTTATATTTATTTAATATTTTCACATTGTAATTGGATGCATTATTGGTAGAAATTGACATCCAAAGGAAAAAATTTATTAAAAGGGGAAAATATGAGATAATCTAATTGTTGATATTGTAGTACTAGAATAAATTCCCTATGTCAACACTAAAGGGGGTGTTGGGAATTATTAATGCATAAAATAAAATAATACAATAAATAATAAATTAACATGTTACTATTAATTTTAAATTTTTTTAAGCAAAAGTGGCAAGCCACTATAATATTAATTTATAAATAAATAGGTATGTACAAAAACTGGTTCTAATGGGCATACTGGCAGGAAAGAACCAGTAAGAAAACCTCCATTTATAGCCCAAAAAAAATTACAATTTTGATCATTTTGAAGCATATAGAGAATGAGATGATAGTTCAAAATTTAGCCATCTTAACCTTGAATTTGTACCCCAAAGACTAACCTATAAAACTAAATTGAGGATCAAAAACCTTTTTTTTCTTTAAACCCATTACATCATATAGACAATACCCAATAATTTTGAGCAAAAAACCCACAAAGTCATTTTTTACTATTTCATTGACTCCCCCATAACTGAATTTTCGTCTTGCAATTCTAGACCCTCTACCAGCTGAAGTCCTCTCTCAAAAACCCTTCTGCTACGAGCTGGTGCTCTACTCAATTGCATAGAAGAATTCAGTCTTGAATTCACCATATTTTGATTCACTTATACTCTGCTAGCAGACTGGCTCAAGGCATTTGTAACATTGTGCAGTAGTTTCTTCCCTATAATGAGGGTCAAAAAGAAAGGATTGGGTTTCAGCTTCTCTCCTTTAGCCCCAGTTGGGGGTTCCTCCGTAGTATTAGCAAGAACTTTGGCTGGAGTCGTTGCGTTCGTTGTGATTTCGGTAGTTTATTTTTTTGATAGTTTAGCTACATCCTTTTGCAAGGCCTTTTGTAGTTATGAATTATGTTATGGAATGGCTAAAATATCCCAAATGGATACATTAGCTGAAGATTTCTTCAATTGTTCCACCATGTTGAAGGGTGGTGGATTTGGAGGTTTCTGCTCCTTGGGTTTGGTGATGATAATTTATTTGCGCAACTGCAGCTATGGAGCGATCGTAGAATGGCCAGGGGGTTGGTCTGAGACATTTCTAGTTTGTAGAGTGATTGTTTCACCTGTGAATCTCCTCTTTGAGTGAGTGTTGTAGTCAGACTATACTTGCAGGGTTTCCAATGTAGATGCTTCATAAGTGAACATTGCTTCCTCTCCTTCCATGAATGAGAGGAGGGCATGGTCAGGGGCCATGTCATTTTCTTTCTCTAAGGGAATTCCCTACATCTGTGCATTGAGAACCACATTCTCCATTTGGTGAGAGTCATGTGTGTATCCTAAATTTTTCGCCACTCCTTGACTGCGTTGCTCAACAAATTTTTGTCGTAAATTTTCACACGGACAATTTTGAGGCATATGAGCATCATTGCGGGGTAACACCAAGGATTGAAGTCTTCGGTGAGATTGTTCTATCTTGCGGTCAGCTCTCTGCTTGTACTGGTTTGAGTGACACCCAACGGAGTCGGTACTAGCACCATTTGGTTATTTTTCTGAGTCAGCAGATTTACACATGCGGCTCCTTGTTATTGATTTTGTTGGTAGGATGGCCTTCCACCCTGATAGATTTGGTAGGATGGTCTTGGAGGAGCAACCTGGTTACACTTGATAGTGGTCACTTCATTTGTCAAGTTTCGTAACATCTCCCTTATGTCGCTCATTTCATCTTTTGAAGTGTTGTATGTAGAAGCAGCATTTTGTGGTGCACTTGGATATGTATACATAGATGAAGGAGGTGAGGGTGTGTCGGTAGATGGCATCTCTTGAGTAGAAATTAGTATTTTGGGGAATATCAGCATAATGGGTCGAGGTGGCAACTTCCTAGCATCAATTAGGTTGTTCTCTGCCTTTACTGCTATACTATATGCATCTGGTAATGTAGCTCCGCCGAGTGACTAGATCATCATGGAGATGTTGCCATCGATGGATTTTAGGTAGAACACGAATGCTAGCTCAGTAGGTGGTCTGATAGCATTCTATATTCTCTACTAGGTTGTATGAAAATGGGCATTGAAATCAGTCATAGCTTCAGATGGGGCTCGCTTGATTGTTGATAGTTGATGATATAGCAACGACCTGTCTCCGCCATTGGAAAATATTTCATAAAATGGATCCCCGAGCTTGTCCTAGGTACCGATAGTATTAGTTGGTAAACTATGATACCAATCTAGTGCTTTCCTCGTAAAGAAGCAGCAAGTAGTCTCAGCGCTATGTTTTGATCTGTGACTCTGTGTACTAGACACACGTCTGCAATATCTTGCAAATGTTCAAATGGTGTTCTTGATCTATCTCTGATGAACTTTGGAATAGCTTTGAGAGAAGATACTGGGATAGGGGCCCATACCAAAGGTGCAAGTGGGGTGATAAGATGGTTTCTGGTGTCCTAGGCCACATAATTTTGGTTGGTGATAGGTAGCATGGCTGGGGTCTTAAAACTCTACTCAGACGAATTAGGGTATGACCGTTACTAGTGGAGGCACTAGCGAATCAAGATTTTTGTGGTTTGTGACTTAGTAACAAGCCGATGACTTATACACCCTTTTGATTTGGTATATCTAAGAAAATATCCCACCGATCATGCTAGGAAAAAAAAACTGTTGATGCCAAAAATTGGCAAGGTAACAGACTTTTTTCAGAAACTCAGTTAAAGGGGGGACCTATTGCGCTAAACTGAGTGACCTCCAAATTTTAAAGAAGTCGGCTCTTCTATAACTGGGGTTTTGAATGGGAAAAGGAAGCAGGTATAAAAAATAAAAGTGTCTAAATAGGGCGATGCGCTAAGACTTAGATGTAAATCATGATAGACCTATCTTCTAGATGTAGTCTGAGGGCTCGTTCAACAATCTGCTATGTCCAGAATGAAAGGAAACTAAGTTTAAATCTAAATGATTCACTTTAATGACATAAAATAATATTCATATGCATTTACTGAAAGAGGAGTTGAGGAAATGATCTAAATAAGCAAACTTGTATTCAAATTATAGAAATTCTATAAATGAAACATTCGGCATCGCAATGGCACAGTAAAACTTTATCAAAATCTTCAAGAAATAGAAAGGCCAAACAATGGCACAGTCTGCAAGTCTTTACAATAATACAAAAAGTGGTAAAGGCCTCGTTCTTCTACCAATATTTCTTCTCTAAAATCTGGACTCTTAACTTTGAACCCTTGCTTCTATGGAAGAAGCAGTATTTATAATGAAGCCTAACTCGGTGAGCCAATAACCGAAAAGATCCTCTGATCATGAGACAATGATGTATTAGCAATGATTTCCCCCTTCTTCGTTGCAACTGAAAATATTTGAGCCATGAATGAGGACACCCTAGGACTAGATGCATTCCCATGCAAATGATGGAAGTGGTGCAATTCAATCACGGCGACAGTTACAGAATAAAGCAGCTGGTGATAGGTTGTCGCCTACTCAGTTTTCCTTCACGTGGAGAACGGTCGGGGGACGATGCTCATTCGTCTACTTAAGCGATGAAAATTTTGTGATGTGAAGACACGTGGAGGTCTCCAAAAATTTTGTGCTGAAGGTGGGGTTCACCAAGGAAGGTGTGCATATAGATGCTATGTGGTAGTTGATCAGGGCCCGAAAGGGGAGCGATGCAAAGGGGCACAGGAAATTGCAAACTTCCAACACGTGGAAGCATGGCACAAGCTTTTGAAAAGCAAGAGGAGGAAAACCTTGCGAGGAGCGCTTGGTTGAAAAGTGGTGAAATCCACAATGAGATTGCACAAAAGGAGTCTAACATTGCTTTTCTTTAGCGGAGGGTGCGATCGATACTTAGGAAAAATAGAACTACCCGAAGGGAGAATGGGAATTTTGTATTCACAGCTCTTGCCGACTTAACCAGGTCATTTCGCCTACGAAACAAGGAGCCCAAAATTTCTAGCTTGATAGACCAGAGACCTATCCATCGAGTGATGTGATCAAAGCCTAGAGAGGGCAGTCTGAAGAGGTAGCCATTCATCCTCTGATGGAGTTGATATGTCACGTAATTCTCCTACGCTCCATGCAGATTGATAACTTCTTTGTAAGGCAGCGTCGACAATATACCGGCCCAGGATTCGAGCTGAAAAGAAGTTGCATGATTGGATGAATGACGCCCTTGATATCTCCTACAACAAGGGGCTAACTGAAACCTCAAAAGTTAGATGGGTCATGTTGCTTCTCCTCGATCTTTTCTGCCATATGCTCTGATGTGGCTACTGACTCATCTTTAAGAAATGGAGATGGTAAGCCCATTTGAGCTAGGTGATTGAATCTGGCCCGCATGCTTCCCATGAGCTGATCCAATTTGGTTGCACACTTGTTGGTATGTAGGATTACTTCGTGACAGTGGATGAACCTATTGGATTTCTTAGTTGTGGCCTTTCGGTCCTCAATTCCTGCTCCTGCCAAGACTTATTCGGGGACCTGATATAGCCTCTCCAATAATCTTTTAGCATCTGAAACCCTTTCGGCGATGACCTATGGGAATTCCTCGATCACTGCACGAACATCTTTTCCCAAGTCTATTGCTTCTACCATAAATCAGAGTGTTGGTTGTAGAGTCAAGCAGAAAGCCTTCACTCTTTCCCAATATAAGACGTACAATTGTTGAGCCACCTGAAGGAGATCCGCTTGATTGACAAGGGCTGAGGTGGAATATTTTAATATGGAAATCTCTACATTCCTTTGCTCCATATCATGCACTAGATCCATAATTTTTTGGTTTGTTGTGGTGAGTTGCCCCTATAGGACTCGTGATTCCATGACCCAGTTAACCTCAACTTGCTCTTTGTTTGTCGTTGCTTGTTCTAATGAAGACTTCAGTTCAACAATTTAATTTTCTAATTGAGTTCAATGAATATCAAAATCCACATCCCTCTACTATATTTGCTTCTCTAGCTGAGCGTGTTGGTGACAAAAATCTTCATCATTTTGTCGTATTTCCTGCTCCAACTTTGCTAATTGCTCCTAATACTCTTTTTTCTTCTACTATAGCTCAATGACCAAGTTAGGATCGAGGGATCGAAACTTTTCTAGTTCTTTACGGAGCTTAGAAAGCTCCTCCTCCTTTTGTTGTGATAAACACTTACATTTAGCTTCTTTAGCTTTCTCCTTAGCGAGCAAGACTTTGACTCTACTCTTTATGTTCTTCATCTCTTCTTCCCTTTTCTTCAGCTACCGATCAAACTTAAGAAAGTCGGTGGTCACCACCCGCTGCGTTTCCTCCATGAGCTCCACCTTGTCTTGAGGTTGGGCTATGCTTAAATTGAGTCCAACAGCATACATGTTGTAGTCATCTAGCTGCACTTCTCCCTATGGCTTGATAATAGTAGGGTACATAGCCACAAAGTGTAGCGACTCCTAAGCTTCATTGAAAGTTGTATGTACCCTTGGTTCTACTAGCTTCTTAGCAACTTTAGCCTTCTACCTTTGGGCTCTAATTGCTCGAGCTTTCTTAATCATGTCTCCTTCTAATAAGAAATTAGAGGGCGACCTGATGAGGCCACCTACAAAAGGTGCACCGAGGGGAAGGGTGAAAGGGAATGAAAAGTTGGCAGCACCAAGAGACTTTTTCTTTGGTACGTTAACAGTCTGAGGTGAGAAAGGAGGGATACTCCAATACTCTAATTATGGACCAGGAGGAAGACTTACAGGAAGTGGAGATGTTGTAGCTTCTATCTGCTAGGTATAATGGATTGGCTCCAACACTGCGACAGTATGTGATGCATCACTGAAGGTAGCGGAGGTAGAGTATGAGAGGCTTTGGGATGTGAAATGGGCTGAAGTGAATGGTGTGAGGTTCTGTAGAGGAGTAAAGGAAATGGGGCCACTCGAGAGGATGGTTTTGATACTATGACGACTATTGGAAAAGTGGCCAAAATGCATTGGTCGACACATGAACCAAGAGGTTTTGTGGATGCAACAGGGGTAACTAATGTATGTGAGACCAGAGAAGAGGGAGCGAAAGATACCTATAGTATATGCGATTGTTATCCCTCATCTATTGCTGACTCTTTGTTTTTCTTGGGGTCCTGCAAACACTCTCCCAAAGATGCCTCATCATCCTTGAATCCCTTATGTGTCACTAGGATCTGCATTGGCTTATTAGGAGGTTCTCTAAGTTTTTGAGTTTCTGTGTTATAGAAATCCAACACCCGGTCTTTGGTCCTCCAATAGCTCTCCCCTTTTGCTAGATTTAAATTCTCCATTTTAGGCACTTTGGAGTGAAACGTTGGGATACAAATTATATGCCATACAGCCTCCCTACATATAACCACACTCACTTCCTATCCGTCAATGGTCTTGGTGTCTGGATTGAAGTGCTTAATGGCCTCGTCAACCAATTCAAGGAAGTAGTGCACAAGCGAGACCATATATTGTGGAAGCCCACTGTATTAACATTTATGTGCCAAGGAGTCTAGGTTTCTATTCTTTTTCATCCTTTCACAAGTTGCTTCCCTCAGTGATTTGGGATTCTTTGCAAGAATGGGGTCATGAATATTTTCCCATTCTTCTTTGATTTGTTTCTTATCTTTGTGAGGGCTTTTCTTCTCTGCAACCCACATATTTACCCAGGTCAACTTCTCTAGAATCCCAAGCAAGGCATAAGAGACATCCTTGAAGACCTCAGCAGCCGGTGCCGCATGCATGATATTGAATAAGCTTTGGGCTTCTTCCTTTTTCACTTCGACCTAAGAACCTTGAGCAGTTGCCATAACTTTCCAAATTTACCTAGAAAGCACACTGAAGCGGTATAAATGGAACCTAAACTCAATGCAAGGTTTCTAGTTTCAACACCAAGCAACCTTTCACTTCAAGTTTAATTTACACTAGGGTAGTGAATTCTTCGTGAATACTCCTGCATTCGGCTCCCTTTGTTGCAAAAATCGCAACACCTTTGGCTTTTTAATAATTTTGTTCTTCTAAGTTTTTTCGTTGCTTTAAGAAGTTTTACACTTTGTCTGATTTTTGCATGTGATACTTAGCTTTTCTCTTTAATTTCCTACCTTCAACCAGTAGACAATGGTTTCCTTTTTGCATTTAATTCAGCATGTACCACCAGCTCCTTTGTCCATGCAAAATGAGCTACTTTCCATTTTTGACAAGACAAGGATTCATAATTGCGTTAGAGATAACATCCCTTCAACATGATTTTCATGGGAAATTGAGCCGCCATATCTCCGTTATTCACCTTTTTTCTTGTCTTTGCCATTAATATTTCTGGAAGCATAATTAGGCTAATGCCATAATGAGTACTTTAGGAGGATTTGTGCTCAACCTTGGAGTTGGAGAAGGCCTGCATGTTGACACCTAAGCACTTGTCTATATCCACCATCACCTAAGCTTGCCACCGATTTGCATTAATTGATTACCACTCCTTAATCTTGCATGCAACAATTCATACCTACAGACGCAACCAAGTTGGAAATTCAAGTTGGCCTCTTGGGTGGGATTCTCAACTTAACTTGATTACCATCATGTTTGGGATGCAGGCCACCTTGGGTGTTTCTATAAAAGGGGCTTGTCATAGCAGTTGAACTATACTTGGCGATTTGGAAAAGAATTAGGCAATTTAGATAGCATAATTGCTTAGGCGGTTGAGTTGGTTTTAAATTTCCATAGCACTAGACTTAGGTGTTTTGAGTAGAGGCTGACACAATGAATACTCTGATGAGGCTAGTGTGCAACAAGTCTCAAATGGATTTCTTGGGAGAGATCTCCAATAGGCGTCTGAAACGTATAACCAAAAAAAAACACTCGCTAGCCATTATAGCCATGAAATGGGTTTTGGGTAGGGATTACATTGAGTATGAAGATAAATATCAGGTGAATACTGATATATGCTCCCGCTTTGTTGCTTTGTTGCTTGACATTCAGGCCTCAAAAGCCATGATACTTCATCTGACGCTTCAGATTTTCTCGAAATGATACCTCAGAGGCCTTGCTGAAGCAGTAACCAATGCAGTGTATGGTTTGGGCCTTCCGGTAGCGAGCGACTTGTGAAGGCATATTGAAGAGGATGTGGTGGTACCATGGGTACCATTTCTAAGCGGGTTCCAGTTGCATTTGTTAATTGAGCATCGTGAGAGAGCCACCCGTGCATGTCACTTCTTGTTGCACTACTACAATGTGGTGCTATTTTATGACATGGAATGGTACAATGACTTCAGGAACCTTGTGTTCCCTCCACCGCCTATTTTGGGTGTCAATGTTGCTATTTTGGATCTTGCTACTACTGGTGATAACCCTCCTATTTCCCCTAACAATTCTCTAGTTGACAAAGGCAATGCTCACACGGATGGAAATAATGCCCATACTTTGGCCACTTGAAGATTAAAACATCTTTTTCTCTTTTGTATATATATACCTGAAAGAGGGCTTGCATATACATGTATATAAAGAAGCCTCATATAATGTCATATTTTGAGTGCATGGCCCTAGAGCCATTTTATCAATGTTTTTATCAAAATATATATATAACAAATATACTTGCTATCTTCAAACCATTGTTTCCTTTCTTATGTTCTCTGGAATATGAGTGATAATGTCCTTCTCTGCTTCTATAAAAATGGGTCTCAAAATTTTCCTGCTTCCTTTTACTGTGAAAATGTTGAAAAAGAACTGGCCGACAAACAAGAAAGGGAAAAATAATTATAGTAATCACATATTTACACTTATATGAATTACCTAAAGCTTAATTAAATAATTTTAAGTGAATTCCATTAACTGGAATTCCCAATGCTTCTTGTTCCATATTTTCCAATTTGAATGCATTATTCTATTTGCATTAAATTATTTTGAAAGGGGCTTCCCATAGTTTGTCGAATTTCCCATGCTAGTTGGGCTTCGCAACACTTTCATTGAATTTTAGCACCAGATCTCTGCATTTCAGACCCTATTCTAAAGCTTTCTTGTCAAACCATCTCTTAACCACCTTCTGGAAGTTAGTCATGGCTATTAGGGCTTTTCCCCTTTTTTCTTGTAGCTCCAATAATTCAGCCAACCGAACTTCCATAGCTCCATTTTCTTCAATCTCTAGAGACTTGAGCAGCTATAGTGCAGGTATCTCTATTCCCATATACTAGCTCATAGGGTGAAGTCTTCAAGGCTTGCTTGGGAGTTATGTGGTCTACCCATAATTTTGTTCAAAGATTTTGATGCCATTCTCTCTCATGATCTGAACCGATCCTTTTGATGATTCAGACCAGATTTTTGTTGGTTGACTTGGCCAGGCTGTTTCCTTGTGGGTAGTAGTTTGAGGATATTTTTAGATATATCTCATGCTCTAATGTGAACTGACTTACCTTGGAGCCTAGGAAAGCTTTGGCATGCCGAATCTTGTTGCCATCCCCTCAAGGAAATCTACAATTTCTACTTCTATTACATTCTTCAGGGGTAGGGCTTCGGTCCATCTTGTGAAGTAGTTAGTGGCTATTAGGATCCACTTATGGCTAGCATTGGAGGCAAGGTTGATCATCCCAATGAAATCTAGTCCCCATTACATGAATGGCTCATCCGCTACTATCGGATTGAGAGGCATGGCTGAATTCTTTCTTCTTCCTGCATAGAATTGGCACTCTTTGTAGGTTTTCACCATTTTGTAGGAGTCGTTGAACAATGTAGGCCAGAAGTATCCAGCGTGCAAAATTTTGATAGCGGTGGTCTTTACAGAGAAGTGCCTGTATTCTGAGTTGTTGTGGAGGGAGCTGAGAATTTTATTTTCTTTCTCCATGGTGACGCATCATAATAGGTCATTGTTGAAATTTCTTTTGAAAAGGATTCCTTCAATTATTGAGTATCCACTATTCTACAATCGGTAGAATCTCCTTCTTTGAAACAGAAGTCCTAATGGATACTTGTCGATATTCATATATCTTACCCTATTTTTCAGCTAGCAGCCTTCAGTTCCAGACTCATTGGTTAGGACTATTTCCGCTTGCTCCTCCTCAATCTCCATCTCTTCGTCGTGTGCCAAATATTCACATAACCCTCTTCCTTTGACAATCTTTGTAGGGTTGAATTCAATGTCATATTCTAGGATCTTAGTGATCCAGTTGGCCCTTTTGTCGGTGATTTCCCCTTCCATGATGTACTCTCGTACACTGGAATGTGTGACGTAAACAATTACTTTAGTGCAAGCTATAAGGTGTCAGAACTTCTTGAGTCCCTTTACAATTGTGAAATTTTTTCTTTCAACGAAGATATAGTTCATCTCATATTCCTTCAAAGTTTAGGAATGGAATGCTATAGGGTGTTCTCCCTTTCCTTCATCATCCTTCTGAATCAGAACAGTGGCGATGCTCTTTTTACTGCTAAAAACATACATTATGAAATCTTTTGACAAGTCAAAATTTGTCAACACAAGAGCCAAAGAAATGGCATTTTTCAACTTCTCGAAGGCTTCCCTCACTTCTTTTGTCCATTTGAATAATTGGTCCTTTTTCAGCATCAAAGTGACCGGTCTAATTGTTCCTCCAAAATTAGGGATAAACTTACTTACAAAGTTCACCTTCCCCAAAAAAGATTGTACACCTTTCTTGTTTACCGGAAGAGGAAGTTCAATGATTGCTTTTACTCTTTCAGAATCAATAGCGATTCCATCTTGGGATACTACATGCCCCAACAATTGGCCTTGCGGTACTCTAAAAACACATTTCCTCAGTTTCAAGGACACCCCGAACTCCTAGAATTTTATGAAAACCTTTTCTAGATGATCAAAATGGTCATCTTTAGATTTTGAAAATATGGTCATATCATCTAAGTAGATCAGGATTAATTCATTGAAAGCGATATCCATTGCTCACTGGAAGCTAGCTGCTGTGTTTGATAGGCCAAAAGGAATTTTGGCATATGAAAATGTTCCCCATTTGGTGGTGAACATGGTCTTGTGTTGATCTTCTTCTTTCACCCGAACCTAGTTGTAGCCTGAGAAACCATCCAACAGAGAAAACATCTATGAACCTGCTATAGTCTGCAAGATTGATTTCATGGAAGGAAATGGGTAATGATCGTTTAGTAACACCCGGTTTAGGTCGCGGAAGTCAACATAGAGGCGAATGTCTCCATTTTTCTTTCAGACCGGAATGAGATTAGATACCCACATACTGTGTTTGATTGGGAAGACAATCTTGGACTGGATCAACTTTTCTAGCTCTTGTACCATTAAGGCTTCAATCTTCAGATTGACAGGCCTCTACTTTTGTTGGATAGGCTTGGCACCTTCCATTAGTTCAATGGTGTGTTGGATGATGTGGGGATCATATCCCCTCAGGTCGTCATAAGACTAGGCCACTACTCCTTCATACTTTTCACAGAAGTTTATCAACCTATCTTTATCTTTTTTGCGGGACATATTTCTTGACTTTAAGTTTTCTTTCGTTGCCAACCTCAAGGTCTGTGTAGTCCACTTGGTCTACCACAAATTTCCTTCTATTATTCCTTGTGTCATCACATTCGAACATATTTTTGAGGGTGACTAACCCTTTCAGAAGCTTATTTGATTTCAACTGGATGATTTGTCCTTCATATGCTTCTTCAACTTTCGACCGAAATTGATCGGTGAACTCTCCCAGCTATTGGATGAATGAGGCAATGTGTTCATTTATTTTGAACAATTGCTAGCTCTAATCATTATCAAGAATGGAGGGTCAGATGATTACTCATACTGAGTGTACATTTTTTATCAAGTTGGAGATAGGATCAAATTGGGATCATATCGTTTCCATGCGATCTGCATTTGTATTTTTCTCTCTTGGCACAACATGGATGTTAAAAGCTTCAAAAACTTTGATGAGGTCCATACCTTATTTTTATAAGACCACACATGAATATATTTTGTAGCAAAGATATTTCTGACTTGGTTGATTACAAGTTCAGAATCTCCAAATACCACTAGTTGTTTGATACCCATGCGTTCAGCGAAGCTTAGTCCTTGCACGAGGCCCTCATACTCGGCTTCATTGTTTGAGCAAGAAAACTGGAAGTGGAATGACCTGAAGATATGCTCATTGGATGGATACATTAGGTGTATCTTGACTCCTGTGCCAACCTTGCATCTCGCACGATCGAACTATAATGTCCAGAGCTTTGGAGCTTGCTTGGAAATAGAATCCTTCAATATTTTTGAGAACTCTTGATCCTCATCATAGATGACATAGGTGCCCAATCCTGTAGCATGATAATTGTTGAAAAGATCAGTGACTGTGTTCTCAGTTAAGAAGACTTCTTCTTGATTGACTTTGTCTTCGGTTGTATGTTCATGCTCCAACAATTCGCTGCCACTGGATTCTTCATTGGTAATAGAGGCATCAGTTCCTTCATAGTTCATCATATCTTTGTCAGCTACGTTCTTTGAATGCATGGATTCGGATACTATCTTCATCTTAGAACTGTGCTTGGTCCTAAGAATTAGGTGAGACCAATCCAAAGAAAGGTATCTGCCTATCTTCGCTATAAACTCTCATGATAAGCAGAGGTCAAACATGGGAGGAATGTCAATGATCACGGTGTCTTGCAACACTGTGATGCTAGGATAGGAAAACAAGGTTAAAGGGAGGTTTCTAATAAGGCCCATAATTTCAACCTTGTTCCCATCTAGTTGCATAACTCCTCTCTCTAAAGGCTCGTAGTTGAGTCTTAAAGCTTTAGCTATTTGCTTGGGCATGACTATTGTGCTAGCACCGAAGTCAATCATAGAATTGTGTAGCAGTTTCTTCCCTATAATGAGGGTCAGAAAGAAAGGCGTGGGTTTTGGCTTCTCTCCTTTAGCCTCAATTGGGGGTTCCTCCATAGTGTTAGCAAGAACTTTGGCTGGAGGTGTTGTGTCCGTTGCAATTTCGGTAGTTTGTTCTTTTGATAGTTCAGCTGGATCCTTCTACAGGGCCTTTGTAGTAATGACTTATGTTATGGAATGGCTAAAATATCCCAAATGGATACATTAACGGAAGATTTCTTCAATTGTTCCACCACATTGAAGGGTGGCGGATTTGGAGGTTTCTGCTCCTTGGGTTTGGTGATGATAATTTCTTTGCATAGCTGTGGCTGTGGCGCAATCATACAAGGGCTAGGGGGCTTGTCTGAGATATTTCTAGGTTGCGGAGTGATTGTTTCGCCTGTGAATCTCCTCTTTGAGTGAGTGTTGTAGTCAAACTGTACTTGCAGGGTTGTCGATCCAGATGCTTCATAAGTGAACACTGCTTCCTCTCCTTCCATGAATGAGAGGAGGGCATGATCATGGGCCATGCCATTTTCTTGCTTTGAGGGCATTCCCTACATCTATGCAGTGAGAACCACATTCTCCATTTGGTGAGAGTTGTGTGTGTATCTTGAATTTGTCGTCGCTCCTTGACTATGTTTCTTCACAAATTTCTACTGCTAATTTCCACGTGGAAAATTTCGAGGCATATGAGCATCGCCACAGGGGTAAAACCAAGGATTGAAGTCTTCGGTGAGATTGTTTTGTCCTGCGGTCATCTCTCTACTTGTACTGGTTTGAGTGGCTCCCAACGGAGTCGATACTAGAACCATTTGGTTATTTGTCTGAGTTAGCAGATTTGTGCATGCAACTCCTTGGTATTGATTATGTTGGTAGGAGGGTCTGCCACCCTGATAGCTTTGATAGGATGGTCTTGGAGGAGTAGACCGGTTATGCTTGATAGTGGTCACTTTGTTTGTCAAGTTTCGTAACATCTCCCTTATGTCGCTCATTTCATCTTTTGAAGTGTTGGATGTAGAAACAACATTGTGTGGTGCACTTGGATATACATAGATGAAGGAGGCACGGGTCTGCTGGTAGATGGCATCTCTTGAGTAGAAATTGATATTTTGAGGAATATCGGCATAATGGGTCGAGGTGGCAACTTCCTAGCATCAATTAGGTTGTTCTCCACCTTTACTGCTATACTGTATGCATATGGTAATGTAGCTCTATTGAGTGACTAGATCATCATGGAGATGTCACCGTTGATGGATTTTAGGTACAACATGAATGCTAGCTCGGCTAGTGGTCGGATAGCATTCTGGATTCTCTGCCAGGTTGTATGAAAATAGGCATTGAAATTGGTCATAGCTTCAGATGGGGCTCACTTGATTGTTGATAGTTGATTATATAGTGAAGACCTGTCTCCGTCATTGGAAAATATTTCATAAAATGGATCCCCGAGCTCATCCCAGGTATCAATAGTATTAGCTGGTAGACTATGATATCAATCTAGTGCTTTTCCTCATAAATAAGAAGCAAGTAGTCTCATCGCTATGTTTTGATCTGTGACTCTGTGTACTAGACACGCATTTGCACCATCTTGCAGATGTTTGAATGGCATTCTTGAGCTATCTCCAGTGAACTTTGGAATAGATTTGAGATTAGAGATCAAGATAGGGGCCCATACGGCAAGTGCAACTGGGGCAATAAGAGGGCTTCTGGCATCCCAAGCCACATTTTGGTTGGTGATAGGTAGCATGGCTAGGATCTAAAAAATCTACTTAGACATGTTTGCGTATGACTGTTACTATTGGAGGCACTAGTGAGTCAAGATATTTATGGGTCATGACCTAGTAACAGGTCAATGACTTGTACACCCTTTTGATTTGGTATATCTAAGAAAATGTCCCACCGAGCATGCCAAGAAAAAAGAAAAACTGTTGATGCCAAAAATTGGCAAGGTAACAGACTTTTGTTGGAAACTCAATTAAAGGGGGGACCTATTGTGCTAAACTGAGTGACCTCCAGATTTTAAAGATGCTAACTCTTTTATAATTGGGGTTTTGAATGGGAAAAGGAAGTAGGTATAAAAAATAAAAGTGTTTAACTAGGGCGATGCACCAAGACTTAAATGTAAACCACGATAGACCTATCTTGTAGATGCAGTCTAAGGGCCCATTCAACAATCTGCTATGTTCAGAATGAAAGGAAACTAAGTAAAAATCTAAATGATTCACTTTAATGACATAAAATAATATTCATACGCATTTATTGAAAAGAGAAGTCGAGGACATGATCTAAATCAGCAAACTTGCATTCAAATTATAGAAGTTCTGTAAATGAAAGATTCAGCACCACAATGGCATAGTAAAACTTTATCAAAACCTTCAAGAAAATAGAAAGGCCAAACAATGGCACAGTCTGCAAGTCTTTACAATAATATAAAAAGTGGTAAAGGCTTGGTTCTTCTACCAATATTTCTTCTCTAAAATCTGGACTCTTAACTCTGAACCCTTGCTTTGATGGAAGAAGCAGTATTTATAATGAAGCCTAGCTTGGTGAGCCAATAACCAAAAAGATCCTCTCATCATGAGCAATGATTTCCCCCTTTGATGTTGTAACCAAAAATATTTGAGCCATGAACGAGGACACCCCAGGACTAGATGCATTCCCCTGCAAATGATGGAAGTGGTCCCAAAAGACCAGAGTATCAACACGTGCAATTCAATCATGGCAATAGTTACAGAATAGGGCAGCTGGTGATAGGTTGTCACCTACTCAGTTTTCCTTCACGAGGAAGTCTTTAGAAGGTCATGTGGTGAATGGTCGGGGGCTGATGCTCATTCATTTGCTTAAGCAATGAAAAACCTGCGATGTGAAGACATGTGGAGGTCTCCAAACATGTTGTGTTGAAGGTGGGGTCCGCCAAGGAAGGTGTGCAGATAGATGCTACTTGGCAGCTGATTGGGGCCCGAAAGGGTAGCGATGCAAAGGGGCACAGGAAATTGTGAACTACCGACACATGGAAGCATGGCGCAAGCTTTTGAAAAGAGAGAGGAAAAACTTGCGAGGAGCACTTGGTTGACAAGTGGCGGCATCTGCAATGAGACCACGTGGAAGGAGTCTGACATTGCTTTTCTTTAGCGGAGGGTGCAGTTGATACTTAAGAAAAATAGAACTACCCTAAGGGAGCATTGGAATTTTGTATTCATAGTTACACAACTCGAAGGATTGCATTGTCAAGCAGATATTGGTAATTGACGAACTTCCTGGCTAATTCCTCCAATTCACTTCTAGATTGAATTAAATCAACTGCATTGGAAAGAAATATAGAGATTACCTATGAGGGGAAAATGATTCATCTTGCACATGGTTCGGTGAATTCAAGCCCCAAGATGATGTGAATGCTTTCCTCAACCCTTCCATTATGTATCTTAAACATTGATTTAAGGGCATCCCGAGTGATATATTCTTCCACTGGTCGCTCCCATGGCCTGAATGGAAATGACACCCTCATATTCCAAGGACAAAGAGCCATTTATCTGCAACTTTATAGATAGAGAACCTATTACAGACCTCTACAAACTGCTTTACTTTCTACAACTCTCCGCTTACCAATTTGAAATGTGCAAATAAATTCCTTCAAAGCCTTTTTAATAACAGATTTCGGCTAAGATGGATGCGAAAAAATGATGAGGGAAAATGTGAAGGACTGATCATTTATTATTACTTTGTAACTTTTAAAATTTGGCTCATTTTTTAACAAAATTTGAGAAGAAAGATGGCTATCTTCACACTTAAAACCATGATTAAATGGTACTATGAGGGGATAAAATCTTTGGCTACTAACAAATTTGGAGTGATGCAACACAAATGGAATAAATGGATATGTTCCACCATCATCAAGTGATAACTAGTAGTCCTTTCAAGCTGATGCAAGCCGTCCTCAAAGGTTGAAGCATGATTACATATAACTTTATTATCCATCATTACTCTGAATGACCCCGGGCATATGTTTAAATTCTAGATCATTGCTATTGTGACATATGATGACCATAGTGGAAGTCCTTCCAAATGATGTCAATTCCAAAGAATTACTTGTAACAAGAATTGTGATGCAAGCTTACCTCATTCGTTACCATTAGCTTCTTGTTTGATTAGGTCAATCAATTGAGGAAAAGTATTTAGTTGGCTTGCATCTTGTAAATCCTTTATCTATATTTCCTCACAACCAAGGTTTGCAAGAAAATCTGCAATTTTGTTACCTTCCCTATAAGTGTGGGTGATTATGAAGGCATTAAATTTTTTGATTAGTGTCCATGATTTTTGAAGAATATAATTCAAATTCCAATTTTGAATCTTCCTTAATCTTCATGCATTTATAACTATCATAGAATCACCTTCAATATGAATATTTGAAATCCCCAATTGAGATGCCACTTCCAACCTTGATAATAATGCTTGTGCTTCCACACTATTATTTGTACAATGATTTAAATGGAATGAATAAGCTTCCAATAAATCCCCTGACGAGTTTCTAATATAGATACCTGCCCCTGATTTTCCTGATTCATTTTTAGATGCTCCATCGAAATTTAGTTTGGAAAATCCTTCTTGAGGTGGGATCCATTTGACTAAACTCCTATCAACTTTATTGGAACTATTTTTAAGAAGACCGCCATCAAACGGCAGCTTTATATCATTCTAGTTTGACAGGATGAAGCTGTCCCAATTTGTGAATAATGAATTTATGGATTTCTCCTTCTAAACACAAGTGTTTACCCCTTCTGATATTGCTTTTTCTATTTTGACCAATGACAGCTCTACTGGTCATTTTGTTTTCCTAAAAATTCTCATGTTTCTTTCCCACCAGATGTTCCATACCACAATCACTAGAATAATATGCCAAATGCATGAGAAAAAAGAAGATTGATTAAGTAGTGACCAACTCTAAAAAAAGTCCCAAATTGAGTTTGGGAGAGGCATATTAAGATCTTACTTGAGTTTAATGAAAGCCCAACACTGACTAGCAAAGTTGCACTGAAGAAACAAATGATCAGTTGTTTCAAGCTCTTAATCACATAATGGTCACTTAAAAGGATTTGAAATTTTTAATTTGACCAAAAGATCACTTGTAAGGACTCTTTTCTGAATGGAAAGCCACACAAAACTTCCCGTCTTGGACAAGAATTTTTTGTTCCAACAAAAGGAAAATGCACGTTGGGGTTGCGATGAGTATTTTGATTGACTTAGAAGTGCATATCCTTCCTTAACATAATAAGAGCCAAACTTCGAAGCTGCCCATATTATTTTCTCTGGCTTTCAGGATAAGTACACTATTCTTTCCTTTATGATGTTATAAAACATATCAAAATTTTGTGAATAAATGAGGCTAGATGGGGGTTTTTTCCACACTACTTTCTCGGTAAGAGGGTCGGATGAGTGAACACAATCTAAAAAAACTTGACCCCAAGCTTCAGTAAAAGATGTTCTTACCTCATGAAGCTCCTTATTTTCTGCCAGAGGAGGCTTTCCATTCCATGAATCTACCCAAAAATGTATGCTATGCCCATCATTTACCTCCGATGATGAATATTTCAATATGAGACTTCTACTATTTACAATAAAATTCCAAATAGCAGAACCTTTTGTTGGGTCTGCAACTAATAAAATTCTAGTGAGTTTATCATTATCTAAGTATCTAGCTTGGATTATCCTAGACCATTTATCCTTTGGGTTAAAATACATTTTCCATGCAAGTTTGGCCCCAAATGCTTTATTTCTCAACAAGAGATTTTGTACTCCAGCCCCCCTTGATTTTTTCCTTTTGTCAAGCCTTCAAGCGAAATTAGAGGTACTTTTTTCTTGTCATCAATGTTACCTTTCTAGAGGAAAGATCTTATTATCTTTTCAACTTCAGAAATTACTAATGCAAGAGCTTTAAGGAGCTTGGAAATAATTTGGAATTGAGGCTAAAACTGATTTAATTAGAAGAATCCTACCTAACAATGAAAGCCATCTTTCTTTCCATATCAAAATTCTTGCTTTAAGCCTATTTATTACCTTATCCCAAAAGTATGCTTTATTGGAGCCTTTAAAGAATGGAATACCAAGGTAGGTACATGGCAATTCCGCTTCTTGGAAACCCAAAATCTTCACAATTTTCTTCTTCAGATCTTCAGAAGTATTTAAAATGTAAATCTTGGACTTAGCTGAATTAATTTTTTGCCCGGATCCTGATGAATATTTATCAAGTACCTCTTTAACCTACTTAGCTTCTGACATTGATGATTTATTGAAAAGAAGAGTGTCATCAGCAAAAAGGATATGTGTAACTAAAATATTTGAATTTTCTATCTACACTCCATTCCATAAGCCTTCACTGTGTTTCAAGAGGATGAATCGACTTAAATCTCCTTCCATTATAATAAAAATAAATGGTGAAAGTGGATCACCTTTTCTGACCCCTTGAGAAGCACTAAAAAAACATGTTGGAGTACCATTTAAGATCACTGGGAACTTAGCTCCAGATAAACAGGACATTATCCACCTACGCCAATGAGAGAAAAATCCAAATTTTGATAGAACCTTATTAAGAAACTGCCAATCACCTTGTCATAAGCTTTCATCATATCTAACTTAACTATGAAAGAAGGCAACTTTGAAATTGAGACTGTGTGTAGAACTTCATGCACAACAATTGCACCTTCATATGTCTCCCTTCTTGGGATGAAGCCTACTTGCTCTTAAGAGATAATCCTTGGGATAAGTGGTTGAAATCTCATGTAAATGGATTTTGTGAATATTTTGTAGATTGTATTGCATAATGAGATGGGCCTAAAGTCAGCAAATGTTTTAGGCTCTTTGAATTTTGGAAAAATTGCAATGTTGGTTACATTAAACTGCCTAAACATGAAACTTGTTCTTCTAGACTCCTCAAGCGCCCAAAGAAGCTTAAAGCATAAAACCTCCTAGCATTTTTGAAAAATTAAGGTTGTGAACCCATCCGGGCCAGGAGCCTTATTAGGAGGAAGTGAGAATACTACAGATTTCAGCTCCTCCATAGTGAAGGGCTTCATTAGCATATTATTATCATCATTGCTGATAAGATGTGGTATTGTGCTTAACATCTCTTGTTGGTCATTTATTCTTTTGGAATCTATGGTTGGCGGGGCAGAAAGGAGTTCTGAAAAAAACCTAACACCTTCATTTTTAATATATGCTTCCTTTGTGAGCCAATTACCTGAAGGTAACCCTTGAATTGAATGAATTAACTTTGCTGCCTTTTTTATCTGAGCAGAGCCATGAAAAAATTTGGTGTTGCGATCTCCCTCTTTTAGCCATAATTCCTGAGACTTTTGTCTCTAATAGGCATCTTCTCTCACAAATAATTCTTCCCATTCCTCTTGAAGAATTTTTTGTTTATAATATAAAACAACATCCAATCCATTTTGAATTATGCTCTCATGGACTATTGTTAATTCTTTAAACACTATATCTTTTTGTTGGAATATGTTTTTAAAAACTCGTTGATTCCAAACACTAATTTTTTGCTTCACCAATTTGAGATTTTTATGGAACTGGAACATTTTGGTACCTTTTTCATATGGAGAATTTACCCACCATTGCTTCAGAAGATCCATAAAGTGAGGATGCCTAAACCACATACTTTCAAACTTAAAATAAGATTTTTCTTTGGGGGTAGATATGTTAGCAATAGACAAACCAATTGCATAATGATCCAAACCAAGATATGGAAGAATTTTAGAGTTTAGATTATGTACTGAAAGAAATCAATTGGGAGAAACCAAAAATCTATCTAGTCTTTATGCAATTTGGAGATATCCTTTCCTTTTATTGGTACATGTGAATCTACCTGAATGCAGTTGGATATCCCTTAAAGCATTTGAAGTTATAAATTGACTGAAATCTGACATGACCTTTGGTGGTTGGTATATTCCTCCATGCTTTTCTTGAAGAGATGTTATTGCATTAAATTCCCCTGCTAGTATAATTTTCCCAATATGGATCAAACCGATTTTTCTGGTAAGCTCATCCCACAGATTCTTCTTTTCAAGAGTTGATGTTGGACCATATACATTTATAAGCCAAAAATGTAGATCAAACTTTGTCACTTCTGCAAGTTTCCAAGAAATCTCATTTTTATGCAATTTAACATTTATCAGCTTTGGGTTCCACAAAATGGCTAAGCCTCCTGAAGCACCTTGAGCTGGTGAGTGTGTTGATTCCCATCTGGCCCACTTTTTTTATTGAGGATTCAATTGTTTCTACTAAAGATTTTGTTTCTTGTAAAAGGAAAATGTTTGCTCCACAAGCATCTATCAGTTGCTTAATACCCCTGACGTTCCATGAAGAGATCCTCATTGTACCCAAGGAGAGAAACAAGCTCTTCTCGAACACTTATTTGACATGGATTCCAAAATGGTTTTCTGAACTCCTACCACTATTTTTTCCTTTATCTTTGTGAGGTTTGATTTCCTACCTCTTTTCCCTAGAGATTTCTTCATAGGAGGCCGAAAAGAAGATTGTGCTATTGAAAGAGATTTGATGCATTCTGACCTTGTGGGCTTCATCCTTTTTGATTCTGATACACTACCCCCCTGCAACTCTTCCTTAGATACTTGAGTAAAAAAATCCAACATATTTTGAGCTTTAAGATACTTTGCTAAATCCCCATGTTTTGTGTACACTTTTTGATCTCTTTGAAAAGTTGATGGGGTGTCGCTTTCCCAGAAATCTTCTTTCATAGCAATTTCTTCAATCAAATCTAATCCAATTGAGAACAACATTTTTTATGCAAGATACTTAAGATCCACATCATTTACCTTTTTAGTAGAACTCAATGTGAGCCATTTATCTTGATCATTTGAGGGAGGCGCCTCTTGAGTAATCAATTGACTCTGTTGTGAGTTTTCATTTAAAGACTAGGTGGCTAAATAATCCTTCGTGCCTTGATACATTAGCTTCTTTACAATTTCATCAAGTCGGCTTACTGAACTTAGTTTTTCCTCTGGAGAATAAAGACTAAGTGACAAACTAGAAAAGATATGCATAAGATTCCATAAGTTTTGTGGCACTTTAATCTAAAATATGGGATTTTTCCCTACCTTTAAATTTTTGAGAAACCCCAAATCTACTACAAATTCTTCCCTTTTTCTCATGTGTATGGTAATATGACTTGAATTGGTCTCTTGATTTGACACTGCCTGCAAGTTTTGAACCTTGTCATTGAGAACTCCTAGCTTTCGATCTGAAATATTAACCTGACTGTAATGTTGAGGATCACGCTTAGAATTTACCATATGATTAATTTTTTCTGAAGAATATCCTGACATGCATTAAGAAGAAGGGTGCCCTATGATGTGACAATGTAAGCACATAATTTCAGGAGTTTCATAAACAATTTTTTAATGCCAAGTGCCAAAATTTGAGACCAATTAAATATGTGTCAGAAATTCTTTGGTCATATCAAAGAGAGCACAAGTTCTGATGGGTTTTGAAGGTTTCTTAAAGAACTCTTTATCATGCATGAGAAAATTTCCCACACTATTGGCTATTATATCAATCAGATTAAGTTCCTTGTATTTGAGAGGAAGATATATTATCGCTTTATCCCTTAAGTCTTGGATTTGTGCATGGAGGATGCTTTCTGGGAAAGTGACTTTAATCACATCACAATCTACTGAGGGACGAGATGATGCCTTCTGATGAATGGTCCTTTTAGATGAATGATCTTCTTCCTTCTTTGACACCTTATGCTTCCAAATTTGCTTATATTTCCCTTTTTTCTTCGAGCCCCTCTTCTTTTTGTTTTTACATTTTCTCTCCTTTCGCACCTTTTTCTCAGAATGAGGTTGAGTTTCTTCATTAGGCATCTTTCGTGTTGAAGTCAAATTATCTAACTGTGGATTCAAGGGAGCACCTTGGTAGCTAGTATTATTTGTAGGAGAGCCATGTTGTTGCCCCGTAGGCTTGGAGGGTTGAACGTTTGACCCTATTGTTGTATGTTACAGATTAGGGTTCATCCTCTCCAGGACATGACGAGGGTTCAAGGCTATCCCTGAATTTTGAAGCTGTGGGTTTTTGGGTTGTCAGACCTTGTAACCCTTATTCACCTACTGCAAATGTCTTTCACCTTTATCTTGCTCATCCTTGAAGCCTTTGTTCATGGTCAACTTTGAGACTGCCTCTACCTCTTGATATGACCATTGCAAGAATGTTTATTCTTTCTCATAGGATTTTTCCCTACATTGTTGCCCAGAGATTTGAGGACACTTTGGATTGAAGGAAGTGCCAGAAGGGTTTATGTGGCTTCCCTTCGCTTGATTAAAATTTGCCTCTACTTTATCATAAAAACTATTTAGGAAAGAAGAATTTTGTTTTGGCTTTTTAGCAACCCTTATTTCTTGTGACTCTCTCAAAATGCCCCTATCATCTTCATATGTCAAAAATAGGTTTTTTTCCACACACCAATCACCTGGATTTCTAAAAGGGCTTCTAGTTGGGTTTTGGAAACCTGTATCTAACAGCACCATTATGTTGAGTTACATGCCATTGAGAATTGTTTGTGGGCCCTTGATGACAAGTATTCCTACTATCATAGTGTTGGGTAGTTAGTAAGTTCAATGGATTTATAAATCTATATAATGTAATGATGTAAGTGTTGAGGATGAATTATTAATTTATGTATTGGAGCCTTGTGCTCTTTATTTTCTCATTTTTAATACCTTATGAGTCATCCTTCTCCCCTTTTCCTTGTCAAGGTTTCAAATTTATTCATCTTGACATCCCTTTCTCCTATTACCTACTCTTTACCTTATCTTTTTGATGTTTTGGACTTTCTCTTACCCAAGTACCCTTTCCATGATCCCCTCAATCTCCAAAACTCTGACTCTTATCCCTTTTCACTAATTATATATTAACCTAGGTACCTATTATGAGTCATCCTCGAACTCCAATCTTTGATACTTTCCACCATGTTGTTTCATTGAGATTATGAGTTTATAATTCCCCCAATATGCATACCTTATGAGATGAATTTCTTGGTACATCTGATCATTGAATCTTGATAACTTCCTCCATTTATGTTTTGACCATTGGATTTGCAATGATCCTTATACTTATTTAATTGAAACATGAAGTATGCCTTGCCCTTGATACTTGAAACCTCAATATTGGAATTAGTCATTGTAAGAAAGCTAAGGTAGCATAAAAAATTCCTACACTAATCTTGATAGGAGAATAATGCAAAAAATTATAGATCTTTATAAAAATTACAAAAACTTAAACATAAATATCATGCATACCACAACATAGTGATTTACGTGGGGAAAACTCTTTTGGGAGAAAATCCCCACACTCCAAAAGCCACCCAATATGTTATTCAAAAATCACAAAGATTATAATATACTTGCAAAGCAAACTTCTCAAAGGAGTATCAACACCAAAGATCTAGAGATAATATGACTTCTATCAGACTCTCAGAATACATAACGATATTCCAATCATAATAAAATGCCCTCATAAAATAGGGTTAGCTTCTAGAGAAATATAAGCCAAAAAAATATCTATAAAACCTAATAATGAATGGTACAAATTTACAATATATCAATAATTTAATGTATGTTGGCCATTTAGGAGATTTTGTTAACCAAAAATTATTAACATTAACACGCATCCTACTCCTCCCTTCCACTCAATGCTCCCATTGTATATTACACCTATTAGTGATATATATATTTATATATATCCTATCAACAATAAACCTTATATAATTACAAGGTTGAGACACAATTTCCCAACAAATCTCCCACTTTTTGAACACCTTGCAAGAGCAATGGAAGGCAGTAAACATTGTCTCTTAATTGCTAAGGGCCGAAAGGCCCATAGTCTCTAAAAACCATCTGAACTTATTTGTGCTCATAGGCTTAGTCAAATAATCAACAACATTCATCAAAGTCTCTACCTTAACCATATTCCCTACCATCTTCGACCATATCTCCAACAAAATGATACTATACATTAATGTTCTTGGTCATGGCATGAAATTTTGGGTTCTTAGCTAGACAGATCACACTTTGACTATCATAATAAATTTCTGTTGCACCCTATTTTATTCCAATATCTAAACATAGTATCTTAATCCAAATGGATTCTTTTCAAGCATGAGTAGCTACCATATACTTAACTTCAGTAGTGGAAAAAGAAACCACAGCTTGTCGCTTACTCATACAACTAATTACACCACCAAATAAAGTAAATACATAAGAACTAGTGGGTCATCTGCTAGCAATATCACCAACCTAGTCTAAATCCACATAACCATGAATATCAAGGGAAATATCATCTTCTGTCATATTACTATTTGATAACACACGGACTAATTTGAGGTACCACACAAATATTTGAAGACTCTTTTAACTGCATCCCAATGAACTCTAGCAAGATTAGAAATATATCTAGAAAGAACTCCCACTGCTTGGGCAATGTCTAGTCTAGTATAGACAATAGCATACATCAAACTTCCAACTGCACTCTAGTAAGACATTCTACTCATGCCTTCCATCTCTGATGGATATGTTGTAAATTTTGAAATAGATAACTTTATTCCAACTAAAAAAGTAACACATAATGGTCTACAATATTGCATGCTAAACCTCTATAAAATTGAATTGGCATACTTACTTTGATCAAGCCATATATTTATGTTCTCTCTATCCCTTCTAATTTCCATCCCAAGAATGTGCCTATCTGCACCAAGATCTTTCATTTCAAATTTAGTGGCAAGTTGAGATTTTAGTTCTAAAATTATACTTTTCCCTTTACCAATAAATAACATATCATCAACATATAACACAATAAATAGGAAATGACCACCATCAGTTTTATAATAAACACAATGATATGATTTAGAAAACTCAAATACCAAACTCAACACATATATATCATTAATTTTTAAAGATGTCTTTTCTTCATCCATAACAATATTCCAAGATTATGTATCATTCATATCTAATGCCTCTTCTATATTTCTAGGTTCATCCATGCTAGTATACAAAGAAAAAATACATCTCCAATCATCAGGTGAATACATTTCAAGTGGTTGTCTATGCCTTGTAGACCTTCAAATAGGTTGATTTTGAGGTTCTTCCTTCTCTTCTGAAGATTTAGAGCTAGATGAGCTCTCCTCAAATTCTTGTCTATACACGGGCCTTGATTCAACTTTATCAGGTGTAGAAGGAAATTGAATCACATCTTCCTGTTTATTTTGTTTCGGCTGCAATGTAATAGAAGAAGGCTTAGTTTCTCTAAAAATAACACTTCTACTATATATTATATTTTATGTAATAGGATCCCAAAGCTTGTATCCTTTCACACCATAATTGTATCTGATGAAGATACATTTCACAGCCTTGTTCTCTAGATTTGTTCACTTCTACTTTGGTACATGTTCATATGCCTTGCAACCGAAAACTCTAAGATGTCTTAATGAAGGATTATGGACCAACCATACCTCTATAGGTGTTTTATCAACAAGATTTGATGTAGGAGACTTGTTAATCAGGTAACAAGAAGTGGTAATAGCTTCAACCCAAAACCTTTTTTCTAGACCAACACCACTCAACATACTCCTAGCCTTCTCCATCAGTGTCATGTTTATTCTTTTTGCAACTCCATTATGTTTTAGAGAATACAGAGTTATCTTTTGTCTATGAATACCACAATCCTTACAAAATCTATCAAAATTATTAGAGTAAAATCCATCACCATTATTAGTCCTCAAACATTTTATTTTCTTTCCAGTCTAAAACTATACTATTGCTTTAAATTCTTTAAATTGATTGAAACCTTCAGATTTACTATTTAGAAAATATACCCATGTACTTCTACTATAATCATCAATAAATGAAACATAATATGTGGATTTTCCAATTGAAGGAACATATACAAGACCAAACACATCAGAATGAATAAGATCTAATACACCACAAGTTTTATGATATCTTGAGTAAAACTAAACCTGATTTATTTTCCATGAATGTAATGCTCATAGAAATAAAATTCAAGATTAGAATCAAACAAACCTTTAATGAGGTTTTTATTTTTCAAGGTCCTTAGACCCTTTTCTCCAATGTGGCCAACTCTCTGGGACCATAACATATTTTTCTCTGTAGTTAACTTTGATTCAGAAGACAAAGCACCCTTGGGTACCCAAAGGCCATGACCATCTGCTAAAGATGAAACCCTCACCTCTTCCACAAACTTGATTTTTAAAAAAGCACTACTATACTCAACAATGCATGCATCAAGCTTATACAATGTGTCAAATATAACACCTCTAGCAATCACCATAGCACCTCTAACCATCTTGCATCCTACATCAAAAAATACTACCTGCACACCTGCATCTATTAGTTTACTCACAGATAGCAAATTTCATGTTAATCCAAGGACATGCAACACACCACCAATCCTTTTTAGTCTACCATCAGGAAACCTAATTTTAACTTTACCATAACCAACATTATTTAAACAATAATCACCACCCCAAGTACACCTTACCTCCATCAAATTATTCATATTCTAAAAACCAATCTCTATTAAAGGTCGTATGGAAAGATGCGCCTGATTCAATTAACCATGCATCATTACCTACATGAGTTACCAAAGTTGCAATGAATGCATCACCATCTTCCTTCTTAGACTCAAAATCAAAATTAAATTTCTTCTTTTTCTTCTTCTTTTCTTCTTTACATTCCTTAAGAACATGTCCAAGCTTACCACATTCCAGCAAATAGCTTTGGACTTTCTAGGAGATTTAGATCTCCCCTTGGACTTGGATTTGTCACAATTCTCATTCTTCTTTCCTTTTTCCTTAGGTCTTCCATGAAAATTTAGGGCCTCCTTGGCACTGATGGATACATTCCTCCTCATTTATTCAAAAATCAAAGAACCCACCACATATTCAATCTTCAAGATAACAAAATTACTCCCAATAGCCATAACAATAGAATCCCATGAATTGGGCAAAGAACAAAGCAAGATCTAATATTTCTTCTCCTCATCCATTTTGACACCAACTAATGCCAATTGAGCCACCAACATATTAAATGCTTCCCAAAGGTTTTTGATTCATCCACCCTCTTCCATTCTCAAGGAATACAATTTCTTCGTCAATAAAATATTGTTCACTAAATATTTGGCTTGATACATCTCACCAAGCTTCTTCCATAGTTTATGTGCAAAGGCCTCTTCATGGAAATTGATTAAAACAGAGTCTACCAAGCATAATCTGATTAGAATCTTGGCTTTATGGTCCATAACATCATATCGAGCAACCAAAGTAGGATTTATAGGCCTTGTAAAGTCCTATCAAAAAAACCCCACAGATCTTGATCTATTAATAGATCCTCCATCTGCAGCTTCCACATTTCAAAATTATTTCCAAAAAATTTATCCACCTCTACTCTCCCTAATGAACTTGTAATAATTTTGATAAAATATAGAAACTAGTAATCATATTAGTAGACATTGAAATGGATAGAAGGAGGTAGTCCAAGTACCAACAATAACAAGATGAATCTTCTAATAGTGCACAAAAACAACATCCATCATGGGAAGCTCAAAGTAATGGTAACTTATTCATACCTACCTATTAAGTTTTAGAATTTATTACTTCAAGTAGAGATTGTCAATTTTTTTATTCAAGAGATAAACACCTATTTATTTTTAAGATTCAAGTAGTATCATAATTAGAAAAGTCTGATTTTAAAATAAGAATTTACATGAATTTTGGTAGAAGAGACTCAAATGGAAATTATGATGTACATTCTACTTGTGAGTATTCCACTTCATCCAACATGTCATATTATAGAACATAAAACATGAATAGTTGCTAAATCAACTTATAAAGGAGATGAAATAATGGAAATATTCAAGATGCAAGAGGCTCAATTAGAAAGAAAGTGTATTCTTCCTGGTTGAATGAATGGTGATAAAAAAAATTGATGCACAAAATCATGGCATAAGTCATATCCAAATATGGAAAAAATGATACTATCCAATATCCTCCTTCCAATTTGTCATATAGAGAAGAAGTTGAATATAAATAAGAGGTGTTGTATCACCTTGAGCAATAAAAAATAGAAAATTTTGGTAAAGTTGGAGTTGTAGGAAGCTCAATTTTTCACCCTTAGGAATCTAAATACCCTCTTAGTGGCATAGAGGAAGATCATCCTTATGAGGATTTTTTTACTATTGTAAATATGAAGATGATTGGTATGTTGCATCATGATATGACTCTATTGAAGGAGAAGATGAGTAAAATTTCAAGTATGACGTAGTTAATCCAACATTTCACAATTATCATAGTGCTAATATATAATAGTATGAGTTGCTTTCTCATAACAAAAATATCCAAGAGAACTCATCCAACTATCCTAACAATATAATTCACCACGTGAAGACATGACAACCCATATAGATATAGAAGTGGTTTTGGTAAAAAAATGAATACTATCTAGAATATGAATATTTTCTTGCACAAAGTAGTGGTACTTGGCTAGAACATAGACTATATTTATGGGGAGCAATATGAAATCAAAATAGATAGAGAATAAGATATATTAAAACAATGTTAGGAGAAGGTGATAGAGAAAATTATTTTTTTGATGTAGTAGTGATTAGTGAAGAAGAAATATGTGTCAACAACTCACATACATGAAGTTCCAAAAGGGGTAAATTTTAATGAGGCATAATTAGTTAATCACCTACCACTATAAGTGAAATGTATGAAAAAAGAGGAAGATGTGTGCACAAGTGAATAGTTAAGCGAACTAGTTCTTGATATTGATTATGTGGAGTGTGCACATTTAGATGATGTAAAGGATGAAAAAGAATCTAGTTTCTTGTTTGATGAATTACACTCCTTTGTCTCTACTTCTAATATTAAAGTTGCTAATATTTGTTTACATGAGAATGGCATAAACCTTGTTTCACTTAATGATCAAGCTATTGAGATAAATTCTAGTGTATTTAATTATTTTAAATGTGAAGACATTGCCATGATGAGTGTGATGATGGTGATCATGTAGAACCAATTAGAACCTATTTTATTGGTGCAAGAATTATCTTCCTCATACAATTTTTTCCTCAATTGGGTTACTTTAAATTGTTGTAGTGATTGAGGAAGAAGAATAAACATGTCATAGATATGATATTAGTAGTAAATATGACATAATATACTACCCAAATGAGTTTGAAACATAGATACAATTCGAATAATTTTATTATTCACATGAGGTGTCTCACAATGATTAATTTTTGTGCTGATGAATGGAGTTATGATATGAATCATGCTTATGATTCATGTGTAGAGGAATTGTATAACTTAGGTGAAAGTGATGGATGTTGGCCCTATCCATTGTCCAAGAATTTGAGGGAATGAGACTTTCATTTTTGAAGGTTTCACTTCTAATTCTATGGTTAATAGTGTATCTAAATTGGAGTCATCTATATAGGTCTATCATAGAAGTTATGGTGATATTGATCACAAACATGTATACCAAGTTGAATATCAACCTATTGCTCAACTTGGTGGTGTACCATATATTCGATTTTTTTAGTTTGATTTGAAAGAAGAAGATCTTATTTGTGTAGATGAATAATGTAATGATGAACAATTTTATTTTCCATTTGAATTAGAGGAATTTAATTTTTTCCTCAATTTAAATAGGGAGGTTAGTAGGCATAACAAAAATGCACCCATGAATGAAGGAAGTTTACTTTCTTTCATGTGTTTCAATTATTTTTATGTTGACCTAGTTTTTGGAGTTTCACCCCTTCCTACTATGGAAATAAATGATGCATCATGGAATAGGTCCAACACCTATTGTTTATGGTTTCCATATAGTAGTAATATCGAAGGTGGGATTAATCTTCACTTATTAGGTAGTGTTCATAAATTGGTGCATATAGATAAGAAATTATTTTCTTACAACCTAAAGATGGATACAGTATTGGTTTGAGGGAACTTATCTCCTTCAATACGCTTATCTTTGATAACATTAATTTATTGCAACAAACTTTCCATGGCCTTGTGCCATGGATCTTCTTTGCAAGTTTTGACCTACAATTATGTTTTTGAGTTGTGCCTATAGCCATATATTCAATTTCCTCAAGCCTCCATGTAATAAGCTACAATTTGTTCTACCTTGTATATATATATTCCTAATTACCTATGTCTTATCTTGTAAATATTTTTTTGAGTGTGTCTTTGTATAGTCATGATCATTGTTTGATCATGATAAATTTTATTTGTACTAGTCTCCTTTGGTCCCTTATTTTAGTTTGCTCATGAATGTTGGAAGTTTGGAGATGATGGAGTTGTTTGCAAGTTTCTTGGGTGTTGTCATTGATGTCAATCCATTGTATGAAGAGAGTAGTGGAATTTATTTGGTGTTTATAATGTCAACCCCTAGCATTGGAGTTGTGGAAGTCTAGAGTTATTGGTATTAATGTCAACAAAATATTGTCGGTGTTGTCATTGATGTTCTACTTCAACATAGTTGCAAAGGTTGCTTCCCTAACTTGTGTTTTGGAAAATTGATGTAGTTTGAAAGTGTTGTAGATGTTGTATATGTGTTTCAGAGATGTTAGTAACATTATTGATGAAGTTGTTTCAATTGGCTTCCAAGTGATTTTGAAAAAAATTGAATAAAAGAAAGTTTAGTGTGACAGAGTGGTGTTCGGTGTTTTGCTCTGCATTCGTTCGTGGTTAAAGATGTGTCCATGTAGTTTGGACTTGATGATTAGAGGTTTTCAGAGGTGTTATATCTAGAATTTGAGGTTTTGGATCATTCTATAATGGAAGATGTGTTTGACAGTATATCTATTTGATGAAATATGGCATTAGGAGAAATGAGATTGCTCTGCATTTCTTCGAAGTGAAGTTTCTAGTATTGCGGATCTGGGAACATTATTATAATGTTTGTATCTACCTTCCCTTGGATTTTTAGGTGTTGATTTATTCTTCAAGATTATCGGATGTGATGGATGTTTGTGCTAGTATGCTTGGTTGCACAAAATGAAGGAGTTATTGAGTTTTCAGGTGGTTGTAGTAGTTGTAAAAAATATTATGATGGTGTTGGAATATTTTTAGATGTTATATGAATAGTGTGGAATAATGCTATGTGGTCCATGAGATGTTTATGGATCTCGAAAGATGTGTTTGGTGTCACTTGTTAGTGTTATTGCAAGTTTGGCTAACCTAGTGTGCTAGGGCTAATTGTTGATTGAGGAAGTGTTGAGAAGTGTGTTGGTGTAGGGGTCCCAATTAAGTAGTGACATGGTTTGGATTCACTTATTTATATTGTGGAAGTGTTTGGTGCCAACCTATTTGGTGTTACACAATTGAGATGTATATGTTTCATTAAGGAGGACCTAATTGAGATTGTTTTAGGTCACAAAGGGTATAAATGAAAGGAAATTTGTTGTATGGATTGTGTGTGAAGTGTGTGTGTGATTCAAAATATGTGAAAGTGATCAAGTGTGTTTATTTGAGTGTAAGCCTTAATGCCTATGACTTTCTAATGCAGTGATTAGAAGGTGTCTATGTTTCAGTCTATTTGATGAGTTGTTTGTGATTTAGTGGAAATATACCTCTGTCATATGAGAGATGCATTATTAGTAGTTCAAATTTGCATTAAGCCACCCTTTCTTATTTCTTCTTAATTTTGGATAGTAATTCCTTTGGCAATGAGCCATCGATTATGAGTCTTTCTTTATCTTTCTAGGTAGTGAGCCCTTGGTAGTGACCCTTATTATATGCGGTGTTGCAATTCATATATTATTGAGCTAACCATCACCATGGTTTTTCCCTTCTTCATTTTTCCATGTAAATGTGGTGTTCTTATGTTTTTGATGTGTTTGCATTGTTGCTTTACATGTTTAAATTATGTTAATGCATGTTAAGGATTTAAGAACTAGTGTAGATCTAAATGTTAATGAGGGTTTTTGATATTTTAAAAGGATACAACTGATTCACCCCCTCTCATTTTTCCCATGCATCTAACAACTAGTATCAGAGTTTTGGTTCCTAGGTAGAAGCTTAATGGATTGAGGTAGATCCACATGGTGTATAGGAAAGGTGTCAAAGCTCCCTTTTGTGATGGAACAAATTTTACCTACTGAAAAGATAGGATGGATTATTTCTTAGTCTCCCTTGGATTTGGTGTTTGGCAACTTGTTGAAAGAGGTTATATTGTGCCTAAAAATGGGCCATCAATTGATGATGAGATCAAGGCATATGAGAACAATGGAAAGGGAAGGAATGCAATATTGAGTGGTCTTACTGATTCAAAACTTTTTAAGGTTATAAACTACAATTTTTCTAAATATGTCTAGACAAAGTTGGAAAGAATCTATGAAGGATATGAAAAGGTCAAACAAGAAAAGATGTAGATCTACAAAGACAAATTTGAAACCCTAAGGATGTCTGAAGATGAAGATATTACTACCTACATACTAAGAGTTGATGAAGTTGTTAATGCCATCAATGGTCTTGGTGGAAAGATGGATGAAAGTGAAGTGATGAAAAATGTATTAGGAACTCTACCTAAATCTTATAGTCATAAAGTTTCTACTATTGAGGAAGATCAAAATTTGGATAATTATTCTAGAGATCAAATGTTTGGTGCTTTAAATTCTTTTGAAATGAGAGAGTTTGGTCAAGATACTAAAAACAAGGAAACTGCCTTTAAAGTCTATGAAGTGTAAAAGGATGATGGATTAGATCCATATGATCTTGATGAGGTGGAAGAAAAATTTGTGAGGATATTGAAAAAGGGTACTAGAAAATACAAAGGTAAGCTACCTTTCAAATGTTTCAATTATGAAAAGATAGGTCATTATGCATCTAAATGTCCAATCAAAGTTAGTAATGACAAACAAAAGGATCATAAGGGTAAATTTGTCAAGAAGAGTTATTATGTTGAAAAGGACATTGGTGTATCTAATGATGAAGAATCAAATTGTCAGAATGAAGACAGTGATGAATTCGTGTTCATGGCTTTAAATTTTGGAACTAATTCCACTAATCTTGAAAGATGTGTGAAGGAAAGTGCTCTAGAAATTGAAGGACCTATGTTAATTGCTTTTCATGCTAAAGAGGAGAAGAATTAATAGATCATTGATAGTGAATGCGATAATCATATGATAGGTCATAAGAGTAAGTTTTTTAAGCTTGAAAAGTATGATGGTGGTCATGTTAAGTTTGGTGATGATACATCTACTAAGATCTGTGGAAAAGGTTCAATTAGTGTTGATGGAAAGCATAATACATATGATGTTCTTTATGTCGAGGGTCTTTGGCATAATCTTCTAAGTGTAGGAAAAATGTGTAGCAAAGGATATAATCTTTTATTTCAGAATGGTGGTTGTGAAATCAGAAAAGGAAGCTCTGATATTCTAGTTGCTACTAGAACAAGGACAAGAGGCAATTTCTATCAACTCAAAGGTAATGGCACAAAGTGCTTTATGTCTCAAACTAATGAAAGTTGGATATTTCATAGAAGAATGGGTCACATCAATTTTGATAGCCTAGCAAGGATAAGTTCTATTGATGTTGTGAGAGATTTTCCAAAGATTAAAAATCATATCAATAAAATATGTAAAGAATGTCAAGTTGGAAAGAAAACAAAGGCAAGATTCAAGACAAAAGAATATTATACCATAGGTCCCTTGCATTTATTGCATACATATCTATGTGGATTGATCAAAATTAAAAGCTCATGTAGTGACAGGTATTTCATGTTATTAATTGATGATTATTCTATAATGGCTTGGGTTACATTTCTCAAAGAAAAATTAGAATCTCTAGACAAGTTTAAAGCATTTAAGGCTATGGTTGAGAATGAAATGAATCTAAAAATCAAAATTTTGAGGTCTAATAGAGGTGGAGAGTTTAGTTCAAATTATTTTAATAGGTTTTTTGAAGATCATGGAATAAGGAGACATTTATCATCCCATAGAACTCCTCAGCAAAATGGAGTTGTGGAAAGGAAAAATAGAAAAGTTCAAGAAGTAGCTTGGAAAATGATGAAGGAAAAATATTTCAAATGTCTATTAGAGAGAAGCAATTCATACTGAAATCTACATTATTAATAGAGGTCAAGCAAGAGCAAATAGTTCAAAGACTCCCTATGAGTTATGGTATGGTAAACCCCCTATTGTGAAACATTTCAGATTTTTTGAAAGCAAATGTTATATCACAAGAGATGAAGAAAACTTAGGTAAGTTTGATGCAAGATTTGATGAAGAAATCTTCCTTGGATACTCTATAAGAAGCAAGGTTTACTGGTGCTACAATAAAAGGTTGAAGAATATTGTTGAGAGTGCAAGTGTCAAAGTGGATGAAGAACCGCATCAAATTTTATTATTGATAGAACCTGTTATGAATATGACGAATCCCCTTGCGGTGAAGAAGAAAAGGATAAAGACAAAGGAAAAGAGTTGACAGTTGAAGAGGAAGAATCTTAATAAAAGAATCCTAAGACTCCTAAGTAT
>CM021107.1:385412605-385492538 GCA_007115665.2 Sequoiadendron giganteum | reverse complement strand
TGGTTACTAGTTGTAAGTTAAGCAAGAATGATGAATCTCCTAAGATAGATCAGATCAAGTATAGATCAATGATTGGTGGACTATTATATCTTACTACTACTAGATTGGATATCATGCATTTAGTTTTTCTTGTGGCTAGATTTCAAGACGATCCTAAAGAATCTCATGTTGCAACAGTGAAGAGGATATTTAGATATTTGAAAGGCACTCTGGATTATGGCTTGTGGTATCTTGAGGATACTAACATCTCCTTGAGTGCATATACAGATGAAAATTGGGATAAATGTCTAGATGACAAGAAAAATACAAGTGGTGGTGCTTTCTTTCTTGGAAGCAAGTTGGTTTCATAGCTAAGTAAGAAGCGGTATTCAATGTCATTATCTATTGTAGAAGAAGAATATATTGCAACAACATCATGTTGCACATAGGTGTTGTGGATGGAGAGAACACCAAAAGATATCAAAGTTTCATACATATGAACCTATTCCCATAATGTGTGACAATACAAATGCAATCAATATTTCAAAGAATCTAATAATAAATTCAAGAAAAAAACATATCTCAATTTGGTATCATTTATTAAGAGAGAAAGTTGTAGAGAATGAGGTGAAGTTGAGTATGTGCCTATTAAAGATCAGGTTGATGATATTTTCACAAAGAATCTTCCAAAAGATACTTTTGAGTATCTCTGGGAGAAGTTAGGGGTTATTGCCCCTCCTTCTTTCAACTAGATGTATAAGTATGTGCATTTGTTTGAGAAGCACTTCAAGATCTATCTCTTGGTCTTGGATTGATGTAGAAGGCTACCTCTCAGGGGGAGTAGGTAGTAGTGTTTGTTGGTTGGTGCAATTAGTTTGAGAATATTGTGTACTCCTAAGGGGCAGTATGTAGGAAGATAGAGCAGAATAATGAGTGGTGTATGTAGGTGTTTCCATTTGTATGTTGTCAAAGGGAGAGAGTAAGAGAGTTGGATGAGTTTATGGCCCTTTTCCATTTATGTCAAAGGAGGAGAGAGAATCTAAAAAATATTGAGTGTTAAAGTGGTTGGAGAGAGAGTCTAAAAAACTTGGAGAGCATTAGAAAAGTGAATATGGTCTAAAGACCATAGGGGGAGAGAGTATAGAGAAGTATTATTTGAGGAGAAAAGGAGGATAGAGATATAGAGTGTAGGTGTTGCTAGTGTTGCTAGTGTTGCAAGAGAATAATTATATAAAGAGAAAGGATGAAGAGTAAAGAGTTGTCCCAGTCAAGTGGATTATTGCTTATTGTAGTATTGTCGTTGGTTGCTTTTTTTATTGATGGTTTTTCAAAAAGCAGGTGTTGCCATAAATTAAAAAGGGGGAGATTGTTGGAAGTTTGGAGATGATGGAGTTGTTTGTGAGTTTCTTGGGTGTTGTCATTGATTTCAACCCCTTGTATGAAGAGGGTATTGGAATGTTGTTGGTGTTGATAATGTCAACCCCTAGCAAACTCGAAGTTTGAATTTGTTGGTATTAACACCAACACAATGTTTTTGGTGTTGTCATTGATGACCTACTTCAGTACAGTTGTAGAGATTGTTGCCCTCACTTATTTTTGGGGAAATTGTTTTAGTTTTAAAGTGTTGTATATATGTTGTAGATATGTTAGTAACATTGCTGATGAAGTTGGTTCACTTGGTTTCCAAGTGCTTTTGAGAAAATTTGAATAAAATAGTTCAATGTGACAGAGTGGTGTTCAATGTTTTGCTCTGCATTTCTTCATGGTTGAAGATGTTCCCATGCATTTTGGACTTGATGATAAGAGGTGTTCAGAGGTGTTATATCTAAAGTTTCAAGTTCTAGATCACTCTACAATGGAAGATGTGTTTGATAGTATATCTATCTAATGAAATGGGATGTTTGGGAGAAATGAGATTGCTTTGCATTTCTCCACGGTGAAGTTTTTGGTATTACAGATCTGGTAACATGCTTATAATGTTTGTATCTACCTTCCCTTGAAGTTTTAGGTGCTGAGTTTTTCCACAAGATTGTTTGATGTGTTGGATGTCTATGCCAGTATGTCTAGTTGCATAGAATGAAGGTGTTCTTGAGTTTTCAAGTGGTTGCAATAGTTGTACATAATATTTTGATGATGCTAGAATATTTTGATATTTTGTATGAATAGTGTGGAATAATGTTGTGTGGTCCATGAAATTTTTTCAGATCTTAAAATATGTGTTTGGAGTTGCTTGTTAGTGTTAGTGTAGGTTTGGCTGACCTAGTGTGCTAGTGCTAATTGTGAAGGATAATTGTTGATTGAGGAAGTGTTGAGAAGTGTTTTGGTGTATATTTGGGTCCCAATTAAGTAGTGGCATGGTTTGGCTTCACTTATTTATATTATGGAATTGTTTGGTGTCAACCTATTTGGTGTTACATGGTTGAGATGTTTATGTTTCATTAAGGTCAACCTAATTGAGATTGTTTTAGGTCGTGGAGGGTATAAATGCAAGGGAAATTATTGTATGGATTGTGTGTGAAGTGTGTGTGTGTGATTTGAAAGATGCAAAAGTGATCAAGTGTTATGATCTGAGTGTGAGCCTTAATGTCCATGACTTCTGAATGCAATGAGTAGAAGGTGTCTACATTTCAATCTATTTGATGAGTTGCTTGTGCTTTAGTGGAACTATACCTTCAACATATGAGAGATGCATTGTTAGCCATTCAAATTGGTAGTGATCCACCCTTTCTTCTTTCTTCTTTCTTCTTTCTTCTGGGTAGTGAGTTCTTTGGTATTGAGCCACCGATAATGAGCCTTTCTTTATCTTTCTAGGTAGTGAGCCTTATTGTATTTGGTGTTACAATTCATATATTAGTGAGTTAATCCTCACCGTGATTTTTCCCTTATTGGGTTTTCCATGTAAATCTAGTGTTCTTATGTGTTTAATGTGTTTACATTTCTACTTTACATTTTTACATTATGTTAATGCATGTTAAGGATTCAATGGTGGATAAGGATTTAAGAACTAGTGCAGATCTAAATGTTAATGAGGGTTTTTGATGTTTTAAAAGGATACAATTGATTCACCCCCCTCTCAGTTGTCTTGTACATATAATAGGGAAAAGATATAGATTCTCATTGTGTCATAATCTAACACATGTCCACAAATAGAGCCAATATTTGCAACCCATTTTATGTGTCTCATCTCCCATTCTTTTGCTCCATGTTGTGCATTTGACCTTGTTTAACTAATATTGATAATTGATCTAAGACATCTCTTATTGGTCCTCCTATGGTCAAAGTTTGTATGTTTTGTTCTCCCTCATCCCCCATGTACTTACTATGTGTTACAAGTTGCAAGGTCCCAAAACATTTTAAGTGTGGGGGGTTGTGTTGTTAAAATTCTATGTGTGTTCAAGTCATCAAAATTTTGGGATTTTAGGGTTTCTCTTACCCACATACCATTCCCTTTGTCCCCTCAAAACCCTAACTCTTTGTGCACCAAGTTTGCAGACATTTACTTCCCCTAGTACCATTTCCTTGGAACCCCTACCTTTGATCCCTAAGTCGTTGCATTATTTCCTTTATTCTTACTGGGATATTAGATTATCTAAGAATTGCATTCCTTCTAATATTTGTTTCACCCCTTTTCCTTATTTGGATTTTGGATTTCTCTATTTGGCATCCCCTTTGTCCATTCCCCATTTTTTCCCTTATCTTTTCTAGTCTTTTACACTTTCCCTTACTTAGGTATCCTTTCCATTTATATCTAAAACCTTGACTCCTATCCCTTTTCACTATGTATCTTTTCAAAGTTAGAGTTTCAACCTTCCCCTTTCCAAGTACCCATTATCAGTCATCCTCAAACCTTGATCCCCAATACTTTCCACTATGTTGTCTCATCAATATTGCAAGTTTGGACTTCCCCTAATGCATACCTTAATTATGCATTCCTTGGTACCTTCAATCCTCAACTCCTAATAACTTCCTCCATTCACCATTTTAGCGTTGGAGTTGTAGTGATCCCCATACCTACTTGATTGAATTATAAAGCATGTTGTACCCTCGATACCCAACACCTTTACATTAGCATTGATTATGAGTTTTCCCCAACCCCTAATCCTTGAAACTATAAAACTCCCACATATTGCACTATTCACTCGCCTACCTATTAATATGATCTAGGACACCATTAATGACCATATCTGACACCACTACTCTAGAATAGATTCTACCACCCAAAAACAACTATTCAACAGAAGGGCATGGATTCACATGCCCTTCTAATGATGAAAAAAGAGGAAGACACCAATATTATATTTAATGTAATAGTTGAATTTTGGAAACTATTTCAATGGGTTTTGCATGCTATTTATTTGCCTATGCACCAAACCTAGTGGTCACATTGATGAAGATGACATTTGGAGATAACAAAAGAACATTCCACCATGCCTTGTAAGTACATCTAGGCACATTTGGATACATTTTTAGGTGCAATTCATGGAGAAATGAATCATGATAGGTATAGGCACTCTTGGTCATGTACCAATTAGTGAATTCTTATATTTAATGATGATTTTGCATCCTCCTATGTGTCACAATTTTCTAGGGAGTACTTGAGCTAGAAATTAATTTTAAAAGAGTAGGATGGGAAAAGGGAAAAAAAAAAGAGAATAGCAAAGGAAAAAATTACTTGATAAAACCCTAAGTTCATAGTTTCCTAATTTGGGTAAAGCATTTTGATATTATAATGATCCAGGTTCATCCTTAAATTTGTAATAAAAATGTAATCTTTGAAGAGCGAGTGATAAAAAGAAGAATCAACCTTGACTAAGTGTCTCCTTATGCATAACATGTATTTTTGAATGTATCGTTGATTAGTTAGTTAGCTAGAAGACAACAAAATCTTCATGAAAGTTTTATGGCGTATCTTTTTAGAGCAATAAAACTAATGTACACGGGTGTTTTTAAGGATTACTAAGTATACTTATCTAATATCTTACAAATATATATTATTTTCATTAATGTATGTGTAGAACCTAGTATACTTTTGTATTTTAGAAAATATAGTATTTTGTGACACCATTGGTTGTTGTTATTACATATTTTGTATGAACTCAATGAATTTGAAATCCAATTGCATATAGGCACTAGTCTACTACTAACTCCATGTCCATATCATTCTGACACTCTCGCAACTTAATAAAAACACATTTTTAGTTTTAAAATGATCTAATGTGTTTTCACTACCATGTATTAATGTGTATAACAAGATAAGGGGTTATCATAAAAAAATTCACATACATTCATTTGGTAGATTATCTACTTTAATAAGGTTTTTAACTCTCAATATTACAAACAAAAATATAGGCACATAGTGACAATTGAAATAGGAGTGCACTAAGAAAGGGGTATAGCCTATGCTAAGGTAAGTGTTTAGTTTATATGGTATTATCTATTGTAATGCCTTAGGGAAGCCTCCTTTGGTTTAATAGATCTATAAATGAAGGAGGTATTACCCACCTTAGTAATTGGTCCTAAGTTGCCTTGCCTGATCATAATGTTGTGGGTTTTTTCCTTAAGTTTGACACCCCATTACTCAAGAAGAGACCTAGATTTAGGGATTTGGGATTGATAATTCATATCACCAAAACCACCCATAAAAAACTTTATATCATAGATAAAATTATAACATATTCCTACAAATGTACCACAAGTCTTCACATGGAGAATCTCTTAGCACATAGTAGATGCATACAATACATATATAGCTTGTGGAATCTATATCCTCTACATCACTATGGTTCATGTCATGTGGCATACATATAGTGAGAAGAGTAATCTCATTCCCTTTCCATACATATATTGAGGGACAATGATCTCCTATATTCTTAAGGACACAAGGCATAGAAAATAATAATAAGACGTATTGTCCATGGCTATGCTACCCATGTACCTATTCCTCAAATATACAAGAACAACTATAATTATTTAATGGCATATGTTTCTGTGTATGGTGTAATGAAACACTCTTTTAAAATGTGCAATACCAGTTTCCTGAATGCTCATGAAATCGGTGGTGAATTGGTAGCAAGCTTTAAGGAAAATTTTCATGCAGTCTCTTTTCTATTGGCTCATATCTATTACCCCAGCCCTGCAATTGTGGCTTCCTCCCAGGATACAATGGTGGATCGTCTTCAACGTCACCCCTCAGTTTCAGATATCAATGTTGCGGCTAATTCCCAATCTCCTCCAGGTCTTCGCCAGGATGTTGGAGTCCGAGAGCAATAAGGGAAAAATTCTGTAGAACTCTGCCATATGGAAGAATAGTGGTCTTCCTCTGTGAACTCTTTGTAATTTTTTGTTCGTAAGATTTATGTTTCTGGGTTGGTTTTGCTAAGATCCTCATGAGGTGATATAACAGTGTATATAATCCTTTATTTTGTTATAATTCAACTGTAATCATGGCCATATCAGCTATATTTTTTGTAATGATCTGTCATTGCCAGTTCCTGTTAATTGTTGGCAGGTATATATAAATCTTATGTATTTAATATAATATTCAAGCTTTAAGCCTTTTGATTAAAAAAAACTATAATTATTTAATAAGATGTTATCTCACCAAACTGAGTAGGCATGAGCTATATAATTATTAAGACTAACATCCCATGCATTTAATTATTCAGTTCCATTGAGGGAAGTATACTAAAGTACATAACTATAGATAGAGCATCAAAATAAGCAAACATGTAAACACATGACTTCGAAATTTTTTGAATATACATAAAATCATCTATACTAGGTCTAGGCACAAATGGTGGCTCATGAAACCTTCCTAGGTGTAAGAGATGGTGTAGGAGATCCTCTTGGGCACATGTGGTGGCATAGGAGACCCTCTAAGGTTATCTTAATCATATTCACTTAACCATAACTTACCTGCTTGGAATTGAACATTAGGGTTCACATAAGCCTTTGATCTATTTGGAAAACAAGGTACAAGCATAGTGATGTGAAACATGTGAATGCCAAGAAAATAAATGAAAATATTTATTTGAATAACAAAGTTGTTCTATTTCCAAAATTATCTCAACCCTTCAATCCTCAAGATATCTCGAAATCCCAAATTTACTCAAAATTTTAACATCAATATTTTACTCATGCAATAGGTGATGTAAATGAATGGGTGGTTTTTTTAAGAAAAAAATAGAATATAATAAGTCAATAGTGTTCACAATATCATTATTTCACCAAACACTTACATAAAACATAGAAGTATAAAATAGAATTATAAATTTCAAACACTTGTATGAAGAAAAATACATTGAAATTCAAGAAAGTAATCATACCCAAATTTTATGTTTCAATAAAATAATATTCTTCCATTTTCAAGTTGGTACTTTTCAAAATTCTTAACCCTAACTTTGAGAAAAATTTGATTCTAAACTACACTTCTCTAAATTCCTTCTTTTATATAAATTGATCAAAATAACAATTCAACACATTCAAAATAATAGTAATATAAGCACTTAAAAAAGAATAAGCATACATGGTAGTCCAATGATATTCCAATAAACCAACACCCAACCTTATATAACATAAAAATTAATAAGGCGCACTTTCAACTTTTTCTCTATGGTGAAAATACTAAATCAACCTCTTAGAGCCTTCTTCTTGTCACCTTTGATCAACCTTAATCACCCATAAAGTGTGTGTAGTTTTTTCTATTTAGAATTATTTTTTTTCCAGAATTTGTTAGTTTACCTATTTAGTCATTAGCTCACTCTAGTGAATAAATTATCTACTTTTCTAAACTAGATTTCACCTTATCAAATGAATTTCTATCAAAATGGGTTGATTTGTAAAATTTTCAAGAACTATGCTCATAGAAGTTATAAAACCACAATTTATTATTGTGTTAATTAATTATTTACTATTTTATGATTATGCCATGATACTTATAAAATAGTTTTGTAATGTAACACCACTATATTCAAGTTGTAATAACCTCAATGTATGGTGAAAAACCTAATTAGTGGAGGTAATTTATCTTCTAATAGAGTATTACTCGTGAAAAATGATGATACAACATAATATTGTTCCCCTTAATGGTAGAGAATGGTACAACACATGATTGTCCTCTCTAGCTTTGCTTGATGAAATCCAAGCTCACATTTAATTTATAAATTCCAAAGAATAATTGAAGAAGCATGACATTTCATTTTTTCTTCCTTATGAATTATCATGTACAATAGAGTCTTAAAAACCATTCAAGAAGTCTCACAATAACACGAGAATCTAAACAATATCAATTCACTTCATAATCTATAATTAGAAAGTGTACTTGTTATAGATGAAATTGTAACTAAATGGATATTTGTACAATTCCACCAGTGTCTAGTGTACTTTTCTTTGTCTTTTTCCTTCACAACTTGATTCTTAATTATCCGTATATTTAGATCTTTTTTTCACATTCTTATATTTCATTCATGGTTGTACCAATTGATTACTTATTTTTAAATCCATTCAAATTATACCTCCCTTATGAAAGGATATTTACATGCCACAAAATATTTAAATTAGGATAGCAAAATTACCCCCTTATGATATCATGGTACATGTTAAATTGTATTGGAGCTAAAACATCCCTTTCTTTGTGATGCTCAAAACATGCTACAATGCAACTTGTTTATAATAAGTGATCCATGCTACAATGAAGAACATTGTGATAAAGACAACAAGATAAATATGTACAACACCCAAGAACATGCAATATTGTTATACGTGATCTACCTAAATGAGTGTATATGAATTCACAACACCAAAGAACATGTAATAGTGCTACCCATGCTACCCACACTTAACAAAATTACTAGAAGCCTCTTGATTTCATTCAAGAATGAATCCTAAATTATCACAATTCCCAAGAATGTGTAATAGTGTTGTATATATGATCAATAAAGATTATAAATGTGATAAAACACCAAAAACTACTTTATTGATATAAGTGTTACCTTTACATGCTTTATTTCTTTCTCATGAAATGGAACTACACTTTTTATCTTCACATAAATAGATTTAAAATATGTGAACATGAATCTCTACATGTCATCCATGTTGATCTTTCATGATTTTATTACAAAAAAAGAATGATACTTTTCATGCAACCTATGACCATGATCATAGTATAGGATAAATACACTAGATCCATATGAATTTGAGGCATATTTAATCCACTAAGCCATGATCCCAATGCGATGGTGTTTGAAAGCATCAAAACTAAGAAACCGTTAAACTAAACATGAAATAAATATGAAAGCTTGAAAGAAACCTATTCTAAGACTTCAAACTTTATCCCATCGGGGGAGTGGTGTCACATTGATGTGGAATGGTGACTCTTTCCCAATCCCTTGGATAATATGATCTTGTTTCAATCAGTTTTATTGAAGAAAATCGACGAAACCAATGAGATATCAACAAAACAAGATACAAAACTTAGTTTAACTTGATGAGATGATTGCTAAATGCTATAATGCTTGATAAAATGGATGCAAGCTATGCTAAATGTGAAAAAATCTTAAAGATAAAATCTATTTAAAGAAAACTATGCTAAAATGGATGTAATCTAAGTTAACATGGAAGTCATTAATAAATGCTTAAGCTAAATATGAGTGAATATTAAACTAAAATGCTAAATGATGTTCAATATGGATGCAAGTGAGTATGAACTTCAACAACATAAGTTTTCTATCAAAAGATGGATCCCTATTCAATAGATGCAAGCTCTATTTATAGAATAGGAAAAATGAAACTGGCGGCCCAGATCAAAAAGATTAATCAACAGTCAGAATGGAAGGAAAATGGAGGCATGGATCATGGATTCCCATCAAGGGTTGAGGATGCAAGATGATATTTAATCAAGGGCTTACATTCATCCAAACAAACACACTTTCAAAACTTGCACAAGAAGTCTTGTTGAAAGTTTGTTACCAAAAGGAATATTCACTTTTTCAAATGAGTGCAAAGGGAAAGAATATTCCCTTTTTGGAGGGAAATTAGCATTTAGTTAATTAAAACCAAATATTAATGTGCAAAGGGGAAGGAATATTCCATGAGAATGTTCCCTTTTGGAGGAATGTGCAAAGGAGAAATATTCTCAAGGAATATTCCCTTGCAAGTGGGAGGATTAGACTTAATGAGTAATTTGACAATTAAATAAGGTTTCAACTATACAAATTAGGGGAATTATATGATATTCATTAAATGAATGATTTAATGAAAAATGGGGGATGTGATATGATATTTAATTAAATAGCTTAGGGTTATTTAATTAAATAAGAGGACTTAGGGATTAAATTAGGTAATTTGATTTATCCAATTTAATAGGACAAAATGTTAGTACAAGAGGGGGTGAATCAACCTAATTAGGTCAATTAGATTAATAGATAAAAATGATGTGGTTAATTAAATATCTAGGCTAATTTAATTAAACAAGTGAAAATAGGATGGGTTTTAGGATGAAATGGTGTTATTTATCTGATTTGAGTGAATGATATCATTTAAGACATTTTTAAGTGCCTATATTTTTTCCCTCTTTGAAGCAAGGTACTTGTTACGTTGGTTCAAAGACTAACGTTTTTCAGATTGAATTTTCAGTTCAGATCAAAAATTTTAAAAAAATCTGATTTTTTTGGATGCCCCACTATTGCCCAAGCGGAAAGAATTAAGTTGGTTCCCTGCCCCCTCGATATATTAGGCAAAAATTAGAAATTTTGGGTTGATCTCTCGAAAAAGATACAACATCAGTTCAACTCAAAGAGGACACGAAAGCATAGATGTTTGATGTAGAAAAATTTTATGATGCATAGGCAATCATTGGCCATGGGTAGCCTCGTGTACATTTTCATATATCACATAGATTCGATACTTGGATAGAAATATTAGTAAAGATAGGAGAATAAGAAGAATAAGATGAATGGATTTTGACCATTGATTTCAAGATTGATTCAGAAGTCCAACAAGCCTATGATGCATCGAGACTTTATTAGATATGGTGATGAGAGTGATGATTTTTCTCATATTCAGGATTGGTACTTTCTATCATTCCCTATTTTTGATATAGCACATAGACACGATGCATCAAGGTATTGATAACTAGGATGGTGTGGTATCTAGTGCAATGGACTTTGAATCTGCAAATAGATAGGATAAGCCTTGTTCACACCTTGACATACGAAAACCTTGTTGGAATATAGTTTAGAAGTCTAGAATATCTCAAACCAAATCTTACACAATAGTCAACAATTTACTCTAAACAACCTCCCTACACACAACTAAGCAAGTATGCACCAAGATTATTTTACATGAATACCCACAAGCACAACAAATGAAAGATAATGATCGATGGCCCATTCCTTTCTCTCTAAATCATTTAGACATCATCGAGAGGTCCTCAGAATGGATCAATAAGATAAATCATAAGAAAAGATCAATCAAAAAAAATCAATGTTATTTATATCTCATGCCAAAGGTGTAATGTGTTTTGAGGATAAATATCCAAAATGATTTCCAATGATAATGCCCATTGTAGGAAGGATGCATCCTAGGACGTGTTATCAGATGTTGGCAGGTTGATAAGTTGTTTCAAAGGTTGTTGATACAAACTCCACTGACTCATTTACCTATGATCTAGACTTTAGATTTTTACACTTAGGTTCTCACTTTACAATTTGCAATACTTTCTTTCTACTTGTTTTACCAAAGGTTGAAGGTGATGATTGATTTATTATGGGAGAAATTTTATTGCAGGTGAAAACGAAATGGGATGGTTTTGGATTTTTTGGAATATTTCAATGTTTTTGATATTTTGAAAATGTTTTGAGGTTGTTTTTGGTCTTTTATAATGTTTATGTGAATGTTTTTGGTTTTTTATTATTTGAGGTTGTTTAGGGTTTTCCAAGGTTTTCCAATGTTTTGGGTTTTCTAAGTTTCCAAATGTTTTTGTGTTTTTTGAGTTTTTCGAATGTTTTGGGGTTTTCTAATTTTCAAATGTTTTTGGATTTTCAAAGTTTTTTTAATGTTTTGGTCTTTTATAATATTTTTACCAAGAACCTAACCTAAAATACTATCTTAGGGGTCTCGAGGGCTGATCAAAGATAAGCCTTGCCTACGTTATACACATAGAGACCATGTAGTTCAACTAACTTGACATATTGATGGTGAGATATGGACAATTGATGGATTCAATTTATTATGATTAACTCCTAAAGGATTGACCTAGGGTGTCTTGTGGGAACATCAATGATGTCCTTGTTGTAATGCCCCACCATGCAAACCCCAAAGGACAACTTAAATTATAGCACAATTTTTTTTTAAAGTAAAACTAATATACAATGTAAATTAGCTTACAACACTAATAATGAAACTATACAAACACATTATCTATCTAGTCCTCTAGGGTAACATGACAACATTACTTGCGATCATTTTTTACATAACCCAATTCCATAATGATGGAAACCTACTCACAAATATGAATTTTAAAACCATAATATAGAATCAATAAACAACGTACATACATCCATAAAAATCCATCTGTGATCATATGATAATATCAAAAGATGCATCCATTACATTAATTATATTAATACACATCATTCCAAATATTATACAACTACAAATATTTTCATAGATACAACACCACATAAGTGCATTAAACACGAACCAAATATTACATACACCACTCCCATACATGGGGTAGATCAATACAAGTTACATCAAACTTCCCTTATAACAACGTGGAGGATTCAACCATTACATAATGTGATACAATAGAAAGAATGTAACACATAGCATCAATACTATCTCCAACTCTAGTAAGCATAGGAACCACTGCAACCGATACAACTCCTTGTATCATGAACTTCAACTGGGAACTCAATGGAGTGCATAGAATGTTCCACCCGACCGTGTGGACCCTAAGATTCACTCCCCATTCTAGGAGATGACAAAAAAAGGACCCACAACATAAAAATAGTCAAGAAAACAAGACTAACAAGACTCTACAATAAAAGCAACATCAATCACAAAGAACAACCACTTCCAGAGGAACATGAACAACAAAAGGGGAAACAACAAACATACAAGGTTGCTAAAGGGAAGAGTTTCATCGCTCAATATGGGTTACCCAATGCAGATCTTCCTAGGTCTCGACCCCCATCCTAGGTTACCCTAGTGACCTCAACCAATCCCCGGCCCCCATTCTTACACATGCAAAATCAACTTACCTTTCTTGAAGATGAGGTAGTTGATTTTCCATTCCAGGCCTTCTCGTCTCATCTCAAGCCTAAACGAGCGCTTGAGCCATGAGAGAGGCATCCATTATCTTTTATTAGTGTGATTAATACCCACCCCCTAACTATTTATTAGGTTATCACTTAATTAACTCAACTTCCACACGAGTTACCATGGATACCACTTAGGGTTCCAGCCCCCATGGGAAGCCACTCTCCCTACTAATAACAAAACAATCCATAAACAGCTAGGGTGTACCCAATCGTACAAAGCACCAAAATCCCAAACCAAGTACATAAGTGAGTCAAGAACCTTCATGCATAAGGACCAAATCAAAAGGAAAAACCATGGTGCAAGGTAGCAACCCACATAAGCTAAAACAAGAAAGAAAATCAAGAGCTTCACAAGAACCAAATATGAAAATCCATTATGTAACCCACTTTCCCATAGCCTTTGGAAGCCAAATAAATCAACTACCCGTGAACTCTCAGTCAAGGGTAACTCAAGCATAACGGGTTCCAACACAAAATTTCAACATATAAAATCTCCTCAAATCAAAATAAACTCAAGAGGAAGACATGTCAACTTGGAACCATTAAAATCATCCTTTAATTCCACTAACACATTTGAAGTAATAGATTTCAAAGAACATCTAAATCATCAATACATTTGTTTACACATCCATTATGAAATCATTTAAAATAATTAGAGAAAACTATTTAAACATATTCTACAAATATTGAAATATGCATTTACCTAGATGTAACAGAATCAATTCTCAATTACAAGCTTTCATCACATTAAGCATATTCAATTATATCAACACATGTATGATCAAATACAATTAACACCACCACTACTTAAATCTTTAAATTTAATAAATAACCCACATTGAACAAAACCATATAAATATAATATATATATGCATGTACATCTATATATATATGCATATATATACATACATATACATATATATATATATATATATATATCTTAACATTAAAAATTCAGCAATAATATATATGCATTGACCATTGGCTATTTACAACCAGTAATTATTTTATTTTATTTGTCAATGAGCAAAAAATTTAATAATTGAAAACCAGTTTTTAAAATACAATACACACACATATATGTATATATATACATGTATATACATGTATATATATGTACATATATACATTCATGAAGGTAAAGATCGAATGGAAAAAAAAAGTCGATTTAGAATAAAGAAAGTGGAGAGCGCAAGGGTGCATACAGCCATATCTACATACTCAGCAAAAGAATTAAATCGCATTTTCCAGGAAAGGATAGGAATCCCCTCCTAAATTCATAGACTTCTAGATTTCAAATTCAAGCCTAAGCTTATGACAACAAGGTGATTTTCTCCATAGAGTATACGTTGCCTTGGAACTAAGATAGGACAGCAAGAGACTGATTATCATATCAAACAGAGCAATTACCATAGCCATAACAAATAAAATAGAATTTTTGACATCGAATACTCCAGCATGAAGGCACTTAAGCTTTCCTAGGATGGCACACGCATGCAAGACTCCCTCAAAAATCTAAGGCAAAACAATTAAGGGACTATCTTTGCAAGTACAATAGCAAACTTAAGGGTTCAGTTTAAGTTTTCAATTCAGAAATAACTCTGAACAATTGATTATTGCACTATGCGCCCAGCATAATAGGAATTTGGTTCAAATACTGAGTGCAAGAAAATTGAACATGAAAGTAGTTCTTCTTGTTGAGAAATGAAAGGTTTAGAGGCACAGCTACACAGGTATATTCAAAATTTTATTTCAAAACAACTACCTTCCACAAAGAACGAGGAACATAAGTAAATTTTTAGCAGAAATTTAAGATTAGGTACATAACCTTGTCTATTAATTTGTATGTGAACTACAGAGGAAGACGCAAGGAAACTATCAACGCCTTAATTAAATGCAGTGAATGAAACTCAAGCAATAATAAATACAAGATAATAATTTCACAGTCCAAAGAGAACCTAATGTCTAGCATAAATTCGCAAACAACAGAAGAAATGAAAACAAGATGATGCCAACTTGGAGTCCTACGCTCGAAGATGGAGTAGATGTGTTGAAGATCACTCTTTCATAGTCATGAATTCCTTCTCCAAAAACTTGATCACTTTCAGAAATTAATACATTCGAAAACAATTTTCAAAACAAAAACTGTAATCTTTTCAAAATTATTTTGGAGAGAAAAATTTTATTTTTTTCGAAAGACGAAAATTAACCCTTTCCATTTTCCAAAACCAGTACTATTAAAAATCAAAAAGAATTTTTTGAATCCAAAAATCAATAATATTGGCAAGTTCCCAATTCACCATTCAGTTTGGAGTCATGCATGTGCACGCACTCCGTCTTTTCCATTTTAAAACTTGTTTTTACAATCAGTTTGAAAATCTCATCTTCTTTAATTATTTAAATGTGGAAAAGTAATATGATTTGGATCCTTACCTACGTTCAATCTCAGAGACAACGTAGTTCAACATGGTAACTATTTTTGAATTTTTTGATGTTTTGACCTTTTTAGGGATTTTGATGTGTTTTGGATGTTTTGGATTTTTGACTTTACAACTTTTTGAATGTTTTTGGATTTTATCTATACAGGATTTTGATGTTTTTTGATTTTTTGATTTTGCAAGTGTTTATGGATTTTTCGCATGATGTTGACGAGTTGATTGATATGTGACAATTTCAGTGATCTATTTTGGGATTTTGTTGAAAACCAAGCTAGGATTGATTGATCGGATTGATAGATTATCAATAGTGATAACATTATTGAGGATGCTCAACAATGTAAGGATAGTGTTGAGCAACACAAAGATTGGGAAATGATATCCCGAGATGATGATGGATTGATTGGATAAGATAGATCAAGATTTTGAAGCTATGCTTGGAACAAAATTGATTGGAATGATTTGATGTGATGTTGAAGTGCAAGGTAGATTCAACTGATATTGATTGTTTGGATTGATGTTTGATAAAAGATAAAGATTGATAAGGAACATCTTCTCATTGAAATGTGCCATGGGCTAGTGATTTAGCTTTTTTCTTACAATTGATTTCACCAATTTGATTTTGTGTTTTGAAAATTTTTAGATCACCACATAAGTTATAGGATATAGCTCAAAATTTATTCTAGAATCAAGATGTAAGTATCTATCCCTAGTGTCTAGTAATGTATGGAATGATATGCCAAGGATTATCTTGTGATAGGATAACATGTTTGGATAGAGTATGCCTCTTGGGGAAATGCCTCATGGCTCAAATAATGTTGCTTAGGATAGGATCAATGATAGTGACCCATGTCAATATGTTTACCATAAGCAAGTGTTAAGTACATACCGAACCTTTTCCAAGATCAAGATAAGTTAGATTGGATAAAAATAGATTGGATAATGAAGGGTTCTTGGATTTATTATGGATAAGATGGATGGAATGTGGGATTTATTATGGATGGTATGAGATGCTTCCACCTGAAATGGTGCACATAGATTCTTGATTCTACTCAGCATGCATTTTTTCTAGGTTTTCATCATAGTACATGCCCAAAAAACCACCAAAGTGGTTTTCACTAGAGGATGATTTTTCTCTTGACTATTTTCTTGATTTTTATTTTTTATTTTTTGAAATTTTATGCTCATGTTGAACCACTTGGTGGTGCTGATATAGATTTAATTTTCATGATGTGCCAATGATATCCTGCTTGGAGGAGTTTCTTTGTTAGGATACGAGCGCTTGAATCTAACCCTTGGATTCTCTTATCTACTTTGTCGATATCGGAGTTAACCTTACCTAGATGCACACATTGTGATAGAGTTCCCTTCAAGTCCTTATGATAACGAGTTTCTACCAAAACATGGTCAATACAAGAGTTTGATACCATGGATGTCAAAGTAGATGGTGGAATGTGTTGAGGGGTATGAGATGCAGATGGATTGGTGGATAGTTTGGAATTTTTGATTCTCCAAATTTGGGATGATGATCAATGATGGGTGGATATAGAGATTCAATTGGGACCAACTTCTTGATATACCTTTTAGGTATCCCTTGAAGATTTATTTTGTATCGATGGATAGTTTTGATGGATACATTTCCCTTTTTGACTTCGCTCCATAGTTTCTTTGACTAATGGAGTGTGATGGGGATGCTTTTCTTTATTTTTCTTTTGTATCGATTTGGATTTTTCTCGTCCATTTTTCTTTGTTGATTCTTTTTCTTCAATAATCTTCTCTTTTCTTTGATATAGACCTCTTTCTTGTGGTTGGTCCCAATTACTGGGTGGAAAGATGAGTGGATGATGATTCATGATATGAATGGTTGGAGTGTTGGTAGCTATTTCATCATAAGGACTCTTTGTTCTCCCCATATTGGTGTTTGCACTAGATAAATTTGACCCCAATATTATGGGAGTATTACTGACATGCTTTGATTCTACTGCTGACAAACCATTTCCTTGCTATTCAAGATTGTTTAGCTTTTTTGGTTTTTTATAATTCTTAAAATCCTCATACTCACTTTCTTCAATCTATATGGAGGATGCGTCTGATTTCGATGCTTCTTCAAAAGGTGTTGATGCTTTACTATTCATATAGGAGTCTTCCCCATGATCAATTTTTGGTATGTCTATGGATTCAATTATTCCTTAATCATGTGTAAATATATTAAGAGTAGGAGACTCTTGTTCCTTGGTAATAATATCAAGAGTATGAGACTCTTGTTTTGGATGAAGATCATCTATATGTCCATTAGGAGTAAGCATCTCATGGGTAGATGGAGGAGTATGTGATATAAGGATATGATCATTATTTGAGACATCTTGTATGGATTGGAGAATACCCATTAGATCATGGTAGTATCTTGGGGATATGGATCCTTGATCTTGGCTCTTTGTGGTATTATCTTCAATATGTTTTGGTTCATGACATTCTTGACATGGATCAATTTCAAAGGATGGATTGTTTGCAAAGGGTTCTTGAATGTCTTCATTATGCATGGGTATTGGCTCAATATTTTCTTGATCTTCAAGTGAGTTTGGATCAAGTGTTGAATTAAGGATTCCTTGAATATCTACAACCATGAGGTCAAAGGATGTCAATATATCTTGGAAAGGACCATTGCTAGACTTTGGTGAAAGATGATGATTCTTGGGAATAAATTATTGAGATGTGTCCTCTAACTCATTAGGTGATGTGGAGATATTGTCTACATGATCATTGGTCAATGGATCTTGAATCTTGTCCTCAAAATGGTGGTGGGGATATTGTCAATATTTTTAATCATAGGATCAAATGATGTTAAAACTTCTTGAAATGGATCATTGTTGAATATTATTGATGGGTTTTGATCATGATTAAAAAGTGACTCTTGATGTATGTTGATTTGATGATTGGATGTGGTAGAAACATCTTCAAGGGGCTCATTTATGGATAGATATTGATCATTGTTTTCAGCAATTGTGGTGGAGAGATTGTCACTGCTATCATTAGTGGTTGAATCTTGATCATTGTCCTCAACAGTTATTTTTCCTTGATCAAGAAAGTCATGGATGAGATCTTTGAGTTTGATATAATCTGACGTGTCATTACCTTTTGTGCTATGGTATTCACAATAAGAATTGTCATCATCCCATAGGAACTTAATGCTAGGTTCACCCCCATTTAATGATTCTGGAAGATTGATAATTTTAGCATGGACTAACATGTGTAATGCTGATTTGATTGACTCCCATAAAGGAGTGTATTCATGTTTGGTAGTGATTTTTTTGTCTTGTGAAGCTTGTGCTTGTTGTGTTTTATCTTGTTGTGATTGATCATGTTGTTGTAGGGATATATCTTGTTGTTGATGTTGTCCTTCTTGATGTTGGAGATGTGTTGGTTGATGTAGTGGATACAAATCGATGTTTTGATGATTTTGATGAAGAGTGTATTGATTTGGAGGTGGAGATGTCTCTTGCCACAATGAATCAACTATTTTGGTAAGTAAATAAATTTAATGTCTTCAAATTTGATCTTGATTTTGATTTTGATACCCTTGATATAGTTGATTTGGTTGTTGGTCAAGCATATTTGGAATACACACTTTTGGTATTTGTATGGGATCACGCACAAATTGATTTTGGACAATGTTTTGATTTGGGATGATGTTTATATTTTGCATCATAGGTTGGGATTGAACATTTTTGTGGTTGGGAAACATATTGCTTTGATTTAGGTAACCTTAATTTTGCATGGTGTTACTTTGATTTGGATCAATACACTGAGTTGTCAATATCTTGTTTCGATTTTGAACAAGATTGGTGTGATTTGAAAATGTATATCCCTTAGTTCACCAAGTGTGGATTTGATATGTTTGTATTTGGTAAGTTTGTATTTGGTATATTCACATTTGGCATGTATTGACATGATGGGATAATGTTGTTTTTTGAATACTAATGTATTGATCATTTGGTTGATAGATTTGTAGGCTTTGACTTTGATTTAAATTTATCATAGGGAAAGGTGTTCCAAAATTTAGATTGGGCATACCCACATTTGTTGTAGTGTTGAGGTTTGTAGGATATAATTATCCCATGTGTGAATTGTATAAATGTGATTTTTGATAATCAATGGGTATTGTAATTTTTTGATAGTTTGGTTGATTTAAATCACTCATGATGTATGAATCGAGTTTATATTCCATATTTTTCTTATGTTTTGACCTTGTTTCAAAAGTGAACCTCTAAGTTATTTTGGACCAATGATGTGAGTGGATGATGAAAAGGGGTGAGTGATAATGGGGGCTGAACTTTCTAAACTTTAGGACAACACTTTTAGACATTAATATTTTGATGGCTTTGATGTCTTGGATAAAAGGTGTTATGAACATATAAACCTTCAAGATAAACTTGTGACCTTCAAGATAAACTAGTCCAAAAAAGGTGATGACTAACTCTAGTAAGTGCATGGAAAAGGATCCATTTCACACACGCCATAGCTAAGCTAGGGGATTTGTTTGATAATTTGCCTAAGTTTAAAGTGTTGATGTGTCCAAAAGTTTCTAAATTTGTTTGGGTGAAGTGAAATTTCAAATATGATGAAGGTGGATGAAATGTTTGACCCAAAATTTTAACCTAAAACAAACCTTTGTTTTGCAAGACCAATGTATTGAGAAACATGCTATACCTCTAAAGTGATAAAACCATAAGAACTCAATGATTTTAGTAAAATATAACTCAATGATTTTGATAATAAAACTCAATGATTTTGGTAAAATGGAACTTGGACTCAATTTTTTGCAATACTTTCCTTGTCTCAATGTTTCTTGTGTTTTGGGGAGTCAACAATTCGAACATACATCAATGTGGGGTGCTCATTTGATTTAATCTTGGATTAATGAAGTTATTTTTACCACGTCAAAAAATTCTTAGTTAATGTTTGAAACTAAAGTTTCTATGCCAAAGCAACCTTCATTTCACAAAGTCCTTTATGTGAAAATTATGAAGCTAAGAAAATAGTTCCCTATGTTAACCTTTGGAAAGTATGGATTTAGATATAAGCCAAAATACTTAGAAGTCTTTAAGGATAGAATCCTTAGGAAAAGCATCAATATCAAGACTTTTCAAAGGGTATCCATTATTAAACCAAAGAGTTTGAAGTTTGATGAATCATGTTGATATGTTTTTTGAAATTTTTTGGAACCAAGCAAAGTATTAAACTGACTCACAAGCAATATAACATCCCTAGCTCAATTGGGTACATTTTTCTTAGTGGACTTGCCTCATGCCCTTCGTAGTAGATTTTACACGAAATAAAGGAAAGAGTGTAGAGGTATGTTAAGAATGAAGTCTTAACCTCTACACTTTAACCGAAATCAGACATGGAAAGTACCTTCTTGGAATCTAAGTTCCAATGCACAACTTTGAAAAACTCATTGGATGGAAAAAGTTGGCCACTATTTAAACAAGGTTCTTAATGACTACAAACTGAGAACATTGGAACCAACACTCACCTACTAGAGACTTAAGGCTCTTTAACCATTCTCATTCCACTTAAGGTGTGGGATTATGTGCAATCTATTGTTGGCATAGATTGATGCTAACTTCTCATGATTTCACATCCTTTATTTAAATCCCATTGATAAATGTGCTTGCAAGAACTTAACTATGAGTTTCCTATTGCGAGATGTGTCTCATAGTAAGCCCTCTCTTAAGAGTGACATAAAACATGAAAGTATACTTGAGAATTTCTCTTCACCCAAGATCACATGAAGCACAAGGGGAGAGGATACATACTACAAGTGCACATATGCAATGAAGTACACTTGAGTGTTTCTCTTCACCCAAGATCACACAAAGCATAAGGGGAGTGAATAAGCACTACAAGTGTGTCACAAAAAAGTAAGGACTCATTCATTTTAACCTTGTAAAGCACAATGAGTTCATTTTAAGCACCAAATGAAAGTGTTTGATTATCTTGGTCAATTTTAATCGATATAGCAAGATGAGGATGTGTGGGTCCAATTTTAACCAACTTTGAAAAGACTTAAATTATTTGTAAATTTTAAACCCAATTGAAAGCTAGTTGTCCTAAGATTGTAAGTTTTAAAACCCAATGGAAAATTAGTGGTCATAAAACATGAAGCAAAGCAACATATAATGGGTTATAATTTTCCCATAAGTGTGAAAACATTTTTTACAATGAGTTTTAAATGCCTTTTCCTTCAATTAAATGCTTTATGCTCTTCTTAAAACCTACAATCTATGTTCTAGATATTATATTAAATCAATAAAACAAGAAGATGTTAGGGTTAGATAAATGATTAAGCATAAAAACCCTACAACCTAGAAAAAGTTTCAATGTGATTTAACTTTAGGTAACAAATAGAAAATTTAACTCTACAAAAATTGAAAACTACCTACACCATTGCATAGAGCATGAAATTCTACTCCATTTCAAAAAAAAATCTTTGAAAAAGACCTCTATATGACCAAGATATGGTTGTTTTAAGATAGATTGTAAATTTCAAAAATAAATAGCGTCACTATAGCTAAAAATCAATAGCATCGCTATATTGTGACGCATTTGCAAATGCATCACTCTAGTGAAAAATAGGGTCGCCACATGCCTGTAGCCTATAATTCACGTGAAAATTCAAGGAAATCATCAAATTTGATTGCTCAAGCCCTCCTTCTAGCACCAAAATGTGACCATGATCCTAGTATAGGATAAATATACCAGATCCATATGGATTTGAAGCATATTTAATCCACTAAACCATGATCCCAATGCAATGGTGTTCGAAAGAATCAAAACTAAGAAACCATTAAACTAAACATGAAATCTTGAAAGAAACCTATTCTAAGACTTCAAACTTTATGCCATTGGGGGAGTGGTGTCATATTGATGTGGAATGATGACCCTTTCCCAATCCCTTGGATAATATGAGCTCGTTTTGATTAGTTTTATTGAAGAAAACTAACGAAACCGATGAGAGATTAACAAAACAAGATACGAAACTTAGTTTAACATGATGAGATGATTGCTAAATGTTATAATGCTTGATAAAATAGATGAAAGCTATGCTAAATGTGAAAAATTCTCAAAGATAAAATGCATTTAAAGAAAACTATGTTAAAATGGATGCAATCTAATTTAACATGGAAGCCATTAATGGATGCTTAAGCTAAATATGAGTGAATATTAAACTAAAATGCTAAACAATACTCAATATGGATGAAAGTGAGTATGAACTTCAACAACATAAGTTTTCTATCAAAAGATGGAACCCTATTCAATAGATGCAAGCTCTATTTATAGAATAGTCAAAATGAAACTGATGGCCTAGATCAAAAGGATCAATCAACGGTCATAATGAAAGGAAAATGGAGGCATGGATCATGGATTCCCATCAAGGGTTGAGGATGCAAGATGATATTTAATCAAGGGCTTAATTCATCCAAACAAACACACTTTCAAAACTTACATAAGAAGTCTTGTTGAAAGTTTTTTACCAAAATGAATATTCCCTTTTTCAAATGAGTGCAAAGGGAAAGAATATTCCATGGGAATATTCCATTTTTGGAGGTGAATTAGCATTTAGTTAATTAAAACCAAATCTTAATGTGCAAAGGGGAAGGAATATTCCATGAGAATATTCCCTTTTGGAAGAATGTGCAAAGGAGGAATATTCTCAAGGAATGTTCCCTTGCAAGTGGGAGGATTAGACTTAATTAGTAATTTGAAAATTAAATAAGGTTTCAATTATGCAAATTTGGGGAATTATATGATATTGATTAAATAAATGATTTAATGAAAAAGTGGGGATGTGATATGATATTTAATTAAATAGCTTAGGGTTATTTAATTAAATAAGAGGACTTAGGGATTAAATTAGATAATTTTATTTATCCAATTTAACAAGACAAAAGGTTAGTGCAAGAGGGGGTGAATTAACCTAATTAGGTCAATTAGATTAATAGATAAAAATGATGTGATTAATTAAATAGCTAGGCTAATTTAATTAAACAAGTGAAAATAGGATGGGTTCTAGGATGAAACGGTGTTAGTATATCTGATTCGAGTGCATGATATCATTCAAGACATTTTTTATTGTCTACACAACCCATAATTGTTATCAACAATAATGTAGATGCTCTCTTTATAAATATCTAGGAAATGGAATGGTTGAATACACATTTTATCTCCTTGTCCTTAATTAATTAAAAAACTTTCTTTTTCATACTTACCCATTAGTGAGTGAAATATTATTATTTCTTCTTTAATCAAGTAGAATTATCTCAACCCATAATAAAAATTTGGGATGTCATCATATGATCATACATATGATATAAAATCTCTTATCTCTCATTAAAATTAAATAAATACTCATTCAAAGCATCATACAACTCTCTATTTTTCATAGGTGGTGTATCCTCAATAAAGCCTTTTCCTTCTTATTGTTTGTGTAATGTCATAAATTGCACTCCCAATGCAATTTCACATTACATAACCCTTACTTTAGCCTAATAAATATGATAATGCAGATCCCTCTTTTTCTTGCCTTCATTTTCATCCTTGACCTCATCGCTTTCGACCTTTAAAGGATTTTTTATTGGGGACACTTCCACGATGCATGAATGTCCTAATAAGATTCTTGATTATGTGGTTGTTGGGATGTTACACTTCTTCCTACCCATGAAGTGTAACACCTCTATGGTCATAGACGTGCCCTAAAATGACCCTCTTGCATGCATTTCTTCATTCAAACTCTCATTCCCCCCTTTAATTCATTCATTAAGTCATTCTTGCAATAAAATATCTCAATCTTTCATTTTCTTATTCTCCTTGCATTCTATTTCTCTCAAGCTCTTCTACACCATCTTGCTCAATCTTCTTGTACATTTGTGGCTTCTGCATCTTCATCTTGGCTCTCTCAATTTTTGCACTCTCTTTCAGCTTTGCAAGCTCATTGAAGGGAGGGTAAACACTCTTTTATTGGCATTATTGTACTTTTTTGGTAGCATATTGATATCTAATTTGTCTAATTTCTTTATCTTATTGTTTTGAATTGTCAATTGTTTATTTCTTCATCTCTTTTTCTTCTTGGCTTTCCATGGAGGTGAAAACACAAAAATGAGGGTTTGACTAAGGCAAGCCTTGAAACAACCCCAACAATTTTTAGTGTTTCTATGTGTGCACATTGTTCATGTGGAGCTTTGTGGGAGGCTTCATAGCACTGTACCTCCCATGATTTCATTTCTTTATTTCATCTCTCGTTATTCCACTTCATTAGTTTAGAATATTGCATGTTTAGTATTCTTGTTGTTGTACTCTTTATCATTTCCAGCATTCTGTTAGCTTAGTTAAATTGTCAGATTTTAGTTCTTGAGTTGTTAGTAGGCTTTGTGTGTTTTGGTAGACTTGCTATATTTTTGATCCATATGAAAGCACAACACGCCACAGGGACATCCACACACCACACTATCATCCTCTAGCTAAGAGCTAGCCAGTTTGTCCTCGAGACCTCTAAGGCCTACTCTTTCAGCTTTTGAAGTTCTTTTCTTAAAAACAATCATAAAACATTGCAGAAAACTCCCCTTCACCCATTTTTGTTACTTGAGCTTAGCCTTTGAGGTAGTTGAGGAAATTTCACTCCTTGTGGACTCTTCTCTATCTTAGAGACTCAAGAGTAGTGAATCTCCTCCTCTATATTTTTCTAAACCCAACGTGAACCTTTCTTTCCTTTTGTCTGTGTTGAAAATTTTCTTCTCTTGTCAAGAAGTGTACTAGATAGCTTATTGTGACACTTTTACGAGATTCACAACCTAATCCACTACCTCTAGGAATGTACAAGGAGCTATGGACATATTGATATGGGGTCTAGAAGGTTGATTCATCCCCATTTAGGTACAAATTTTGATTACACTACAAGACTCACTATTGGATTCTCCCCTCCTCGTATTGGAATTAAAAATCATACCCCACTAACCTCTCCTTTGAACTCTTCCTCTTCCTTAGCTAAGAAATTTTCTCTTAGGGTTCCTATTTATTAGATTGACTTTGAAATTAAGTCTCGAAGAACTAGAAGAGTTCCTAGTGAACAAAAATTCTTATTCTCAAGTAGCTCATCTCATCAACAGCCTGAGGAATTTACTAATTACCAATCGAATAGGATTGGAGATACTTTGAGGAATAGAAAAAATTATGGAGATACATGTCCCATCATACACTTCCATCTTGGATAACCCTCAAGATGTCAGTCAGATATCAATGGTCACCAGATGAATGTTCTGATGCTTGGAGTGTCTATTCATATGGCTGACATGGATCCTTCCATCAATATTACTGCTAATAATACCACCACCACACCTGAGGATATTCATATGATTAGAGTGAACTGAGTTACCTTAGGTTTTGATATTCCTACATATGGGACTTAGAACGTCTCTACCTCTAGTGCTTCAACTAGTCATACTCTTTCTACAAAACCAATCCTCAATGCTCTATTTCATAGTATGGGGCAGATACAATCTCAATTAGTGAATTTGAATAGTTCTTCTCAGCCTATGTTCTAGCCTTATTGTCAACATAGCCCCTTATCTTTTTCAATCATGAATACTCCCATCCCTTAAGGGATGGAGATTCCTAAGTTCAAAAAGTAAAGTGGCAAACGAGATCTGTAGATGCATGTCTCATCTTTCAATGTCATATGTATCAATATATTCTATCATGATGCTTTGCTGGCAAAATTATTCCCACATTCTCTCAAGGACATTGCCTTGGAATGGTATTGATCTCTCCTTGATAATTGTATTGTTTCCTTTGACTAGCTTGTGAATAAATTCCTACAACAACTCCAAGATAATATTAGATCGAAGGTTGCTTTTACTAATCTCATTCGATGTAAGCAAGGTGTGCATGAGAAAGTGACTAATTTCATCACCTATTACCAATCCCTCTTTTCTCATATCTCCTATGACCTTCTAGATTTTGATATACATTGAGTGTTCATCAGGAGCTTGTTGTTGGCACTATGAGATAAATTTATTCTAATGAAATATCCCTCTTTTACCCATCTGTGTGTTGCTCTATGTGAGTACCAGTGGATGGTTTCTCAATATGGGGATTCTTCCTTGTCCTCCTATCTAGATGGTTGGTTAGCTACATCTATCTCTAGAGAGTCTAGGAAAAATGAAGCAGTAGCGAACATGGTGTCAGTTCTTAATAATAAAATTTTTGTAGGCTAGAATAAAATATTTACAAATTTATCTGAATCTTATATAAATGTCTTGAAAAAATTACTAAAATATGGCATAATTTCTCTTCTAAAGATCAAATCTCTTTCTGAGCCTTATCCTCAATGGTATGATATGTATAAGTTTTTCCAATACCATCGAGTATTAGGTTAGGATACTAAGTGAAGTGTGTTTCTTCATCATGTTATACAAGACCAATTGATGGTAAAAATTAAAAATCTAATAAATATTTAGCGAAGCCTAATAGCCAACTATATATTTACACAAATTCCTTTCCATCCCATTCTATCAATCTTGTAACCCCTGCTTCTTCTTCTTCCAATCTAAATCCATTTGAGTATGTGAACGTGGTTTCATTTATGTGTGTTTATCCTCTAGGGCACGTTTATAGTACTCCTAATATAATATTCAGACCATGTGACATGTCTTTAAATAAAGGGTCCTCTCTGGTGTATATCACTGCTTGTGTCAATGATAATTTTGTAACTGGCATTATGGTTGACCCCATGAGTAGGGTCAATATTATCATGGAGGATATTGTTTTCATAAATAATTTGCACAATGAGAAATATGAGGAGTCATAGACCATTCTTCACATGCATGATGGACTTTTTGTTTTTCCCATTGGTTCCATTTCTCTATCGGTCCTAGTTGGACTTAAAACTCTAGAAGTTCATTTGTCATGATACCAAAGTCCAACCTCTTTAGAGTTAGACTAGGCATCCCATGGCTACTCTCTATGAATTCGGTTACCTCTATCATCCATAAATGCTTGAAGTTTCCCCATGAGGGTATCATGTACACTATCTAGGACACTAGATATAGACCACAAGTTTCAAGCAGGGGTTTCTCCTTGGATCACTTTTGGCCCGCTCCAATTGGACCTCTACCACCTAGAGGAGACTTATTGTACAAAGCTTACTTTAGGTATAAAACTAGGGGCTCGACACCTAAAAGTGGTTTTCCACCTTCTTCTCAAGCTATTTCTTTGAAGGCTTCTTTACGTGCACAACAACATGCTTCATCCTTTTCCCCTCTGAAGGGTAAGGACAAGCAAGCTCTTTCCCTTATAACTTCTTATGGTTCATTGTCTTCTACTCCTTCCTAGCCTATGGTGGTGTCCTCCACTCCTTTTATTGTGTTTGGCACAAGAAAGGGTGGTAGAAGTTGAGACCTCAGGTCTTCCAGCTCTCGGTTCTACCCACAATCCCCTAACCCACCCTTTATGGTAAGGGGAAGTAATCCCATGGAGTTGTTCCTACATCTCATCTTCCAAGGTCTCCCCCTATTCCTCCACTTACCCCTAAGGTAGAAAAAGGAAATGGGCCCGCTATCAAGATGCTTGTCTCTCTTCCTATATTTATGCCTCCTCCTCTTGTTCCTCCTTAGGAACCTACCCTTCCTCTAGTAATGTCTATGGAGGCTGATCCTTTTGTAGAATAAGAGCCCCTAACATCTCAAGTTGAACCTTCTAATTCCCATAGCCATCATAATGAACTTGTGTGAGAGAATAAGTTGTAAGAGCTAGAGATTAGCTCGACACCTAAGAATGCCTACAAAAATAATGAAAAACCTTCTATAAGAGGATATGCAAGAATATGAGTGTGCTTGATATTAAGACCTCTCAAATGATGAGGTATGAAGTATCATACAAATGAGTACAAGCACCTTCCCTATATAGGAAAGGGTGAGATGTAGTAAGCTATATGATGTTTCCATGTGTCATGATCTAACAACATGTGACAACATGAGAACCCTGAATAACTACCTAGGGAATGATGAACTAATTGAGATGAGTTCTAGAAAGGACAACTCATCTTCTAGAAGGAATATTATCTCCTACAAACATGGAAAGGGTAGTTACCCCCTTATTTATGATTTATTTAATAATGCAACCTAGGACTAAATTATTAAATGAAGACTTAAGTTAACTTATGCTAGTGTAATAAATAATTAATTACACTAACACCCCCCATACATGAAACTTAGGGAGGAAATGAAAAATGCAATGATTATGCAATAGATGATGGATCTCGGCTACATGATGGCCATTTTAGGTAACCATGGACAAATGAGAATGAAAATGCAACTAATCTCCCACAAATAGAGAAAAGGGGAAAACCCAGAGGGAAGAAAACCCCTCCCCAAAAAGGAGATGAAATGAAAAAAAAGTGAGGAAGGATGGAGGACTCCTGAATAATTAATTAATAAATCATGCTCTGATACCATGTAGGAGTTTATGGTGAACTCCTCAAACACCCCAGAATCTAGAAAATAGAGTGTACCACTAAAAAGTAGACTCCAAGACCTTTACAATGGTATATCATTTGAGATATTTCGATACCATATGTGAAAGCTATGGCCTCCTGAAGATCTCTACTTGTTGGGTGATCACAAGCTAACCAAGTGCAAAATTGAAGCACCCTAGGGCCAAAAAAAAATTTGGCCCTTGGTCACTGATATGACCATGGGGCTAGCTGGTAGCAAAAAAGACACACCCCTGGATCAGGTGGCGTCGGAGCGATGGTCAGGTGGTGGATGAGGTGGCATGACCGATGCAGAGGGTGGCACCACTTAGAAGACTTATTCTAGTGTAATAAATAATTAATTACACCAACACCCCCCATAAGTGAAACTTAGGGAGGAAATGAACAATGCAATGATTATGCAATAGATGATGGGTCTTGGCTACATGATGGCCATTTTAGGTACCCATGTACAAATGAGAATGAAAATGCAACTAATCTCCCACAAATGGAGAAAATGGGAAACCCAGTGGGAAGAAAACCCCTCTCCAAAAAGGAGATGAAATGCAAAAAAAGTGAGGAAGGATGGAGGACTCCTAAATACCCCCTAAGTACACCATCTGTCACATGGATAAAATACAATCAATAGCCTCCCCATAGGGAGGAAATAGAGAGACTATATAGCCCCCCATAATATGTGATCACCTGCAAAAATGGTAAGTTCCTGGAGACAAAACATGATCCAATGTTGAAAAACAACTTGTCTCCCTTTCGAAAGAAACAAAACCAAGTAGAAATGCAGGGATGCTTCCCATTCTAGATAGGAATTGAAGGATGGATGGATGAATGTGGATTTTGATGATGTCTCTAAAAGCTACTCATGTTTCTCCTTACCTAATGAAGATGAATATGCCACAATCAAATCAGGTACATGCCCAATCAATGAAGAAGGTGACAAATCAGGATGATGTGGAAACTGATGGTGAAAAATATCCAAAGACCATGATGGTTTGACAATAGGTGTGCATTTTTTGTCATTAAACAAGAGAGATATCCCCTCAAATGTGTCCTCCAAATCTAAAATGTGAGACTCCACAAACAAGGAAGCAATGTTTGATAGATAGGAATCCCAATTAGGAAGACAATGAGATATTGATTGTAATGAATCACTAGTCATGCTCAATGACTCATCACCATGAGATGAATGGTCCTAATGAACAAGAATTATAGGAGCCTCAATCAGTGACTCTACACATGGAATCACTGAAGGTGAAGGTACATGAACTGTCTCTGATGGAGAAGCAGGAGCATCTGAAGAATCCTCTTCATCCTCATCTGAAGATTCAAAGTAGTCCAAATATTCAAACTCTCGCATAGTATTTGCATCATAGGGTATCTTGTCTGAAAGATGAAGAGGCACAAGACAATATGAAATAGGATCATCTAGGAATGGTTGAGTATCATGATCTTCATGTATCTCCCAAATTTTAGTCCAAAGAGTGTGAGGGAAATCACAAAGATCAACACTTTTCAAAGTGGAAACATCAATATGCATTGCAATAACTCCTAAGACATGATCCCTTTTGCAATTCCAAGAAAATTTATTACTGGCAGTACCAAGAGGGGGATCAAGATTATACAAATGTGGCAACAAATGAAGCCATAAAATATGGGTGATGATACCATTTCTCCATTGTTTATAGTTTTCTCTTTGTAACAAAATCAAAGTAGGATGAAATGAAAACCCCATTATTAACTATGATATATCTCCAAGATTATAAAGAAAATATCCTTCAAAATGAAATAGAAACTCCCAAATATGATATCTATTGTAAATGAAGTCTTCCCAAATTGATAGAACTTCTCCAAGACTCAGGATGTCCAAGTAATCAGTCAAAATGTTAAATGTGCAAAATACTAAATAAATAATACCTGGTGTTGAATTTGGAAAATGTGCATGGACACAATGATAGAGATCCTAAATACATTCCAAATGCAACTTGAATCACCAAAATCAGAGAAATTGGTTGAAAGTTATAAGCTCGAAGGTCGAAATGGGAGATCTAACTTCAAACAGCAATAAAATATTACAAAAATAAAATATAATAATAATTCTTGCACCACTAGATAGAACTCGGAACTAGCTGTCCAATGATATCTTGTTTGCAAAAATCTGATATCCGAGTCAAAATTTATGGTGATTTTAAGAAAATTGCCTAATTAAGACATGATGGGGCTTCCATGATGGTCATTTGGCTGTCAAATTTAAGATAGTCGCTCGATTTTTTAAACAAATCACCAAAAAATAAATTTATCTCAAAATATGAAATATTTTGTATGAAAATGGGGTCTTTGGACCTTTCGTACGCAATGGAAGGGTCGGATTTCACCCAATTTGCTCCAAAAATTCGCCCGAGATGCAAACCCTCCAACCTTACAAAAAATCACCAAGATCTTGCAGCCATAGCTCAATCCTCAAATTTGAGAAGGGTCTTGCAGGCAAGGCTCTGATACCATGTAAGAATAAACACATGCTCTGATACCATGTAAGAGTTGGATATTAGCTCAACACTCAAGAACACTTGCAAAAACAATGAAAAACCTTCTATAAGAGGCTATGCAAGAATATGAGCTTGCTTGATATTAAGACCTCTCAAATGATGAGGTATTAAGTATGATACAAATGAGTACAAGCACCTTCCTTATATAGGAAAGGGTGAGATGTAGTAAGCTATATGATGTTTCCATGTGTCATGATCTAACAACATGTGACAACATGAGAACCCTAACTAACTACTTAGGGAATGATGAATTGATTGAGATGAGTTCTAGAAAGGACAACTCATCTTCTAGAAGGAATCTTATCTCCTACAAACATGGAAATGGTAGCTACCTTCTTATTTATGATTTATTTAATAATGCAACCTAGGACTAAATTATTAAATGAAGACCTAAGTTAACTTATGCTAGTGTAATAAATAATAAATTACACTAACATAGGTTTCGTAGACATGCTTTGGCTAAGGAGCATGAAGCTTCACAGAAGACTGAATAGGAGTCTTCTCTTTTTGCTTCTATCACTTCTATTTTTTTGCTTGCTCCTGTCTTTGCTTCTCTTTCTTCTCCAATTCTCATCGCCTCTATGTTGCTTCCAAATTCGTCATCGGATCCTAATGAACCTCACCCCAAAAGGGTGTAAGTGTTCATCGCTCCTTCTATCAAGCCACCTCTTATCACCTCTCTTCTAGTTCTTCCTCCTTTCCTATAGCACGTTAGCATGCCTTTTAATAAGTTTGTGCCCTACATGGCTTCATCTCCTCCCTCTTCCTCTTTTGCTACAAGGATCCCACATCATCCTCTAAAGTATAAGTTGGAGAGAAACCTTTTTTCAAGTGATGGTCAAAAAAATTATTCTCCATCTTTTGAGTCTTGTTCCACCTTGGCTTGTATCATCCTTGTGATGGAGACATCGCCTCCCTCCCTAGATTTTATCACTACCCCTCTTCCCTATGTTGAAAGTGACTCTTGGGTTTCCCATCCTTCTCTTATCCAATCACCTCATGTCACTCCAGATAAGTGCATGTTTGACTCATTGGAGGAAATTTTGACTTTGTCATCAATCTTTACTAGATCAATTATATTAGTATTGCACGAGCTCGATGAGGAAGAACTTGAGGGGGATTCTTCCTTTTCTCTTGCCATAGGAAAGTTGAATGGAACCTCTCTTGCTATCCCCCCCGTAGGCTTTTCTTCCCTCCCCTTATGATGATCTAGATTAAGAGCAGGATGACCTACTAGAGGTGTCGAGCTAGAGAGACACCTTTTCTTTATCTTTAGATTAGTTTTGTGTGTTTTTTTTGTTCCATCATGCTTGTATATTTATGTTTATGCTCTCACCTATAGGACCCTTTTACCCTTGTAGGTACTTGGATATAAGAGAAAAAAATGCATACACTTCTTCTATTTGTATCACCATTCTTCTCTATGTTGTACACTTTGCATTTTTCATGTCGAGAACAATGCAAAGCATTGGGGCATTTAGGCCTCTTCCATGTTGACTCAATTTTTATTTTTATTTTTGTCTTCATGTACTCTTCTTCACATTCTGATTTATTTGGGGGGTGATGACATTTCATACATATTATATTATATTTATCTATCTATGTCTATGATCAATCCTGACCTCAAATAATCGGATCCCCCTATGATCTTGATTTCTTCGCCTCTACTTTTCTCTTTCATGATGTTGTGGATTCTATGTGTTGTCCCTCACATGATAACATTCCAAAAATACATCTCACTATGTATTTTGTGGCACACCACCTCTTTGTCTTTCTCTTCTCCTTAGAATGACATGTGCTCCTTTGTGTAGCACACACCATTCTAAGTGGGGCTCATATATTTTCTTAACTTTCAAAATGGTTTCAAAAATATTTAAAAAATATGTCTTGACATGTCTTATATCTCATCGTCTAGCTTGGGGGCAACCTGACTAGACTTATCTTGTCTTTTTTGTGACTGTCCTACAATGAAATTTGCAGCAACCACAAGCCTATCTACTTGTTGTATGGTCTCTAGTCTTGCTAGCCATACCACTATATTTTATCTAGATCAAATTATGTCATGTCATGTCATGTCCATGAAATTTTATCATGTCTATTTTTTTCTTTTTCACCTACCATGTTTATCTGTAGCTAACATGTCTATGGTGAGATTATAGTCAAATTTATAGAATCAAATACCCATGTCCTCTTCATGTCCTAGCTTAGCTTCTCTACATCACATATACCATATTAAAGACCTATGTCCTCTTCATCCTAAGTATATTCTCTTCAACCTCTTTCTACTTTATCTCACACATGTTTAAGATACATATGATCGCTAAAGTGGGGGAAAAATGTAATGTCATAAAATTGCACCCCTAATGCAATTTCATATTAGATAACCCTTACTTTAGCCTAATAAAGATGATAATGCAAATCCCCCTTTTTTCTCCCCATCATTTTCATCCTCAACCCCATCGCTTTCGATCTTTGAAGGAATTTTTATCGAGCACACTTCTACGCCACACAAATGTTTGTGCACCACATGAACATCCTAGAAATATTCCTAATTATATGGCCTTTGGGATGTTGCACTTCCACCTATCTATGAAGTGTAACACCTCTATGGTCATAGAAATGCCCAAAAATGGCCCTCTCGCATGCATTTCTTCATTCAAACTCTCATTCTTCCCTCTAATTCATTCATTCACTCAATTTTACAACAAAATTCTTAATATTTCATTTTCTCATTCTCCTTCTTGCATTCTCATTCTCTCAAGCTCTTTTACACCATCTTTCTCAAGCTTCTTGCACGTTCATGGCTTCTACGTCTTCATCTTGGCTCTCTCAATTGTTGCACTCTCTTTCAAATTTGCAAGCTTGTTGAAGGGAGTGTAAACACTCTTTTATTAGAACTATTATACTTGTTTGGTAGCATATTGATATCTAACATTTCTACTTTCTTTATCATGTCTTTCTATATTTTCAATCATCTATTTCTTCATCTCTTTGTCTTCTTGGTTGTCCTTAGAGTTGGAAACACAAAAATGTGGTTTGACTAAGGCAAGCCTTGAAACAACCCTAACAATTTTCATTATTTTTGTATGTGCATATTTTTGTGTGGAGCTTTGTGGGAGGCTTCACAATGTTGGACCTCCCGTGAGTCCATTTCTTTCTTTCATCTCTTGTTATTCCACTTCATTAGTTTAGAATCTTGCATGTTTAGTATTCTTCTTATTGTACTCTTTTTATCATTTCCAACATTCTGTTAGCTTAGTTAAACTATCAGATTTCAGTTCCTGAATCGTTAGTAGGCTTTGTGTGTTTTGATAGACTTTATCTATTTTTGGTATTTACAAGACCACAATGCATCACAAGGATTCCCACACACCACATTTTCATCCTTTGGTCAAGAGATAGCCAGTTTGTCTATGATACCTTTGAGGCCTGGTCTTTCATCTTCTGAAGTCCTTTTCCCAAAAATAGTCATAAAAAATTGTACAAAACTCCCCCTCACATGTCTTTGTCACTTGAGCTTAGTATTTGAGGTATTTGAGGAAAATTCGCTCTTTATATACTCTTCTCTATCCTAGAGACTCGAGGGTAGTGAATATCCTCCTCTACAATTTGATATCTTGTGATTCTTCTCTTTCCCAAGTGGTTGGTCTTTCTTAATTTTTCCATGCTTTTGGTGAAGCATTGGATGGATCATCTCATACTTATCATCCCAATGTACTCCAATATTTCAATGGAAACATTATTTTTTAACTTTAAATATGCTCAAATTTTATTTTTCATTACCTTAGTTGAGTGTTCCTTCATCTTTATTTTTCTTTGACTTAGGTCAGTGGCTTATCTTTTTTTCATCCATATTATGAGGTATATTCTCCTTAGTTGTGATTTTCATTTTTCACATGAAAATTTAATGGTTATTTCTTCCACAAAATATGCATGGAATCCTCAAGTTACAATTTTTTCTCTATGTCTATTTCTTCTACAATTGGAAAAAAAAATGGATTTCTAATCCACATGCTCATTTACCTCATTAGGCTTGGATATTGATGAAGTAGGTGGAGTGAAATATCAACATTTCTTCTTCTCTTCCTTATTCCCTTGAAGTGGGATATTTCTATCCTCTTCTTCCCAAATTTCCTACTCTCTTCATGGAATCTTAGTGTCGATTGTACCATCACTATTTTGTGGAGTTTTAGCTAGTGTAATTTCAACAAATACAAATCAACCAAACTATCATCTAGATGTTAAGACAACTGAATTATCATCTTTGTCATATGTGTCATGACACTATCACTAGTGAATTTTTTTCTTATTTGGATTTCACTTGGTTTGTGAACAATGAAGAACTTTATGGGTTTTCTCCATTCTCCATGATTCTATGCCCAAATCATTTGTATGGCGATATTATTTTCATGACAATTTGTTTAATTATTCCCTATCCATCCTTACCAATTACTCCTCCTTTATACATAATCCTTGTAATTCTTTTTTAACCTATAATATGTGTGTCCCTTAGACTCATAAATGTGATTGTTAGTTTCTAATTTATTAAAATAAATTAGTTCATGGATGCTCTTGCATACCTTTTCTATATTTTCTTCCTTTTCGTGAGAAGGAATTACTCTAATTTTATTTCTAGACCCCAATTTTCTTCTTATTATTTTGATAGAAGTGTACAATTCTCTTTCAATAAATCTTCAATTCTTTCATTTAAATGGTGGATTTATTTCTACAAAGGTCTACTTTAATCCAAAGCAAATCCATGTCTTTCTTGGATATCTGCAAGCTTCTACTTCATAGATTGTATCATGGATGGTTCCTTTCAACCTACACGCCTTCAAATTAGTTTCATATATAATTATACAAATAAGCCTTATGTGTTACCAAAATCCTCTAAAAGATCCAAAAAAGTTGTTACTTTGACATTAATTGGTTCATAAAATTCTCAAGAACTATGTTCTTAGAATTTAAAAAGCTAATAGATATTACTATTCTACTTCATTCATGATTAGATGAAAAACATTCATTAATTTGTGATTATGCTATGCTACTTATACAATAGTTTTGTAACATAACACTATCTTTGAGCTAGTAAAACTCCAATGTGGGGTAAAAAACTCAATTGGTAGAGGTAATTTCTCTTCTACCTAATATTTTACTCATTAAAATGATGATACAACTTATTATTGTTACCTGTAATAATGGGAAATGGTAAACCATCTAAATTTCCTCTCTCTTGGTGGATTGGAGAAGGTACCAAACATGAGTGTCCTATCTAGCTTCACTTGATAAAATATAAGCCTACACTCGATATATAGATTCCAAATAAGAAATGAAGAGAAAAAACTTTCATTTTCTTATCCTTATGAATTCTCATGTATAGTAGAGTCTTCAAAGTCCTCCAAGAATTCTTACAATCATAAAAAAACCCTAAACAATGTTAGATCCCTTCATATTACATAATTAGAAAAATAACATGTGATGGATGAAGTTGTAATTGCATGAATGTGTACATAATTGTATTAGTGTTTAGTGTAATTTTCCTTTTTTTGTTAAAAAAATGATTCCTTAACTATCCCTGCATATATATGACTTGTTTATATTCTTCTACTTTATTCATGATTGTACCAATTGATTAATTATTTTTTAATCTACTTAAAAAAGGAGATAACATGTGTTTTATCCTTTGTTTGTGAGCCTTTGCATGCACACACATTCTCTAATTTATGGCCATTTTGAATCAATTGTATGCTTGCTAGAGTAGCTATCTTTAACAATTCTCTTCCTTTCATCCCAGACCTAATCTCCTTTTTCTATATGTACCATTTTTTATTCATTTTATGGGTCTAATTTTTTTATAGGTATTTGCATCCAAGTAGCAACTATAAATGATAATTTGAGGCCAAAAACTTCTAAATTTCTCTTTATTTTGATCTCTTGCATGTCGTGGTATAGAATCCACAAGCATTTACTTTAGAGTTTATATTCAAGTGTGTTCACATTTTATCAGTGTTTATACCACTAAAAAATTCTATCTTCAAGCCTCTTCTATTAATTATTTATCAACAAATCCTTAGATTTGCATCAATTCCAAGTCACCTGGTTAATTTACAAATACTATCTTATATTTAGTCCTTTTAGCTAACAATTTTTGTAGGGAAAAATGTGGTCTCATTGGAGTAGAGAGGTGAAAAAACAAAGAGGAAAAGGAAAAATTCAAGGAAGATGTAACATTATTTTCAACCATGCTTGAGGACAAGACTTTAAAGTGAAAAAATGGGTAAAAGGAAACGATAAAGAATGTGGTGTCAAATCAAGGTAGTAGAGCTAGTGTAAAAATGTGTTACAAAGTGGTGATACAATCCTAAAAGAATTCCAAGGAAGAAAGCAAGAATCAACAAGGTTTGAGTGTCATTTTGTGGAGGTGATGTCACTACAAATTGTGTCAAGGCCATCTAAAAGTTCCATCTTAAACTCCAAAATTTGAAATTTTGTGTATAAATCTACACCTAGTATGTGTAGGAAAAAGAGACATAAAACTAGCTCACATGCTAAGTGGAATAACCAAAAATAAAGTACACCTTAGTCATGTCAATAACATGAGTGAAAGATTCCAAGTTGAAAAGGTCAAAACTTACGTGAAAATCACATGTTTCATTTGGCTTTTCCACTCAAATTATTTGCCAAGAATAAGAAATGATGGCAATAGTTTAAGTGATTTGTGCCTAGTAAAAAGAGGTGAAATTAGACTAAAATGGTGAAACTTTAGATTGTTAATGCTAGGAAAAAATTTCCTAGTTTGTAAAGGATATCAATAGCATTAGTGAAACATGCTTAGGGAGAGTCAACTATCAAAATTAATGTTGAGAACAACATTTAGGTGGTGTAACCCCCTAATTTTTTTCCATACTTAAAAGAAAAATAATGAGTTAAATCATGTAATACATATATATGAAGGATAGTATCAATCTAAAATTTCTAAATGATTTCATCTCCCATTCATAATACAAACAAGGGGTGTTTTTTCTATTTTTCCAAGTTGTGAAGAATTTTTAAATCCGCCTTGAAAAGGGCCTTCAAGGGAAACAAAATGGGCACAAGAAGAACCAATAACCACTCTTCTAAACCCTTCCTTTCTATTATCTATTTTTTTGTAGTGCCATTCATTTATTGAGTTTTTTAAGTCACCACCTTCATTTTCAACATGCTAATTGACTAATATTAATATCCTAAAAACACTAGGACAATCATGAAGAGGAAGTCATATTTCTAGATCTATAGTCATAATCCAGAATAATTAATCAAAGTATTCCAAGGTTAAGAGTTCAAAAGTTATAAAGGATGATATATCAACATGTCAATAATCAAATGTATAGTTTCAAGGAATTTATTAGTAGAGGAGATGCATTCATTAGTTATATGTTAATGAGGTTTCAACAAGTTTCACAAGCTCTAGATAAAAAAATTCATGCTTTAAAGGATTTGAAAATGTTTGCAAGTCAAAGTTACTTCATATTTTTTTAAATCACTTAAGTGAAAAGGTTTCTATTGTTTAGTATAGTCACATTTAGTAGTGTAATGGAGTGAATTTTCACCCCTCACAAATTCCCCATTTACACCCCTTACCTTAGAAAAATGAAACCCAATGATGCTATTACACGACATCCATCTGCTCTCCATCCATTTGGAAACTTTTTGTAGTGTTAGTGGGGGAATTTTTTTCAGGGACGCAAGTGTAGTGTGTGAACGTCTGTGCAGCGCATTGTCATCCTAACAAGATTCTCACCTCTAGAATCTATAGAGGCCTTACACTTCTCCATTGGTGATGAAGTATAATACCTCTACCCCTTGGACCAACCTTGAATGACTCTTTTGGCTCCCATTTCATCTTTAAAAGACTATCTTATTCATTCAATTGGTCTTCTTCACAATTCTTCACACTTCTTGATTTTCTTGAGCATTCTACACACTTCATTTCATCACTTTCACCATTTGTGAAGCTCCAAGTTGACACTCTGCTAGTTTTAACCCTCTCATTGTTTTGGAAATGTTGGCATTCATAATCTTGTGAGCTCACATCTTCCTTCATGTGCCTTGACAGAATCTTGTTGGGAGGTGGTATCCATTCATTTAGCATCCTTGTATTGATTTCATAGCATTTTGTTGTTAGCATTGTTTGGTATTCTTCCTTTCAATACTTTCTTTATTGCACTTTCTCTATTGTGGCTATTATGGCTATCTATGGAGTTGGAAACACTGAAATGGGGGTTTGACTATGGCAAGCCTTGAAACAGCCCCAACATTTTCCCCCATTCTTTTATGTGTAGGTGTTTCATTTGTGTGGAGCTTGCAGGAGGCTGGACCAATTGTAAGCTGGATTTCTACCACCCTTGCTCATGATTTTGTTCATAACCAATTCATTTATCAAGTTAAAGCATTCTTCTTGTTGTTTCAGTAGTTTAGTTTTTTGTTTTCTATCGCTATCTCAAACTGCACTTGTCGAGTTGATAGTAGGTTTTTCTAAGTTCTTAGACTGTACTCTATGCTCTCTATCTGTATGAACACCAGTGCCTGATTGGGACACTAGCGTGTCACATTATCATTCATATTTTACGCTAGATTCCTTTGGTAGAGAGCTACCTAAGCTACAGTCTAGACTCCAGAAACTCGCTTACCTAACTTCTTAAACTCTTGGGTTGATAAAAAAAAAGTGAAATATCATTTTTCCTTCCTTTTCACCCTCTTAAGACATCAAACCTATCTTAGACAATCCTTTAGAATGAGGTAGATTAGAGCAGCTGATTTTTCTACACCCTCTTGTGACATGTGATTCTGAGCAGTCGGTCCCTATCCTCTACATTTTTGTGGACCTGACATGAACTATTTTGGTTCTATTTCATAATTTTGAAGGATTATTCTCTCATATTCTAGGTGTGTTGTAGGTGTGTGCATTGTAGGGAACCTAGCCTTGCAACCCAACCTACAACCCCTAGCAGCATAGCTAGAAGACTCCTTAAGCATTATGAAGCAAAACCTTGAATAGGTCACTATCTAATTATGAAACCCTTGGGGGCTTCTGAGAAAGTCCTTTCTAGTGTACGTAGAGATGGCTTGCTTCATGAATCTTCCCATCTCCTCTATGCAACCTGCAAGTGGGTATCCTACTATAACCTTTACCTTGCAAGATTTGCTAATGAATGCTAATAGAGAACCCTCTCCTTTGTATAGTCTCATTCGTATCAACGGGAACACCGTAGCTGGTGTTATCATTAACCCTACATGTTGGGTTAATTTTATCATAGAGGATATCATGCTAATAAACTTTTTACATAAGGATGGATACAATGAGTCTAAAAGTACTATACATACAAATGATGGGATTTTTGTCCCTCCCATTAATTCTATCACCCTACCAGTCCTGGTTGGGCCTAGGACTGTGAATTCCCTCTTTGATATTATCCCATGGTCTGACTTCTTTAGAGTGAAGCTAGGCATTTCTTGGCTAGTTTCTATGAACACAATCCGCTCGGTGATCTACAAATGCTTAAAGTTCTCCTATGATGGTTTTGTGCAAGTAGTCAATGACACTAGTTATAAACTGATGGTGGCACATGGAGGCTACTCACTTGATCACTTCTAGCCTACCGCTATTGGTATGCTCCCTCCTAGGATGGAATTTTTGTATCACACTTACGTAAAATACAATAATGGGGGCATAGCATCGAAAGTGACCTATCCTCCTTCTCCCTATGCTATTGCAGTTAAGGCTTCCATGATAGCACAACATAAGGTTGCATTTTCTGCTCAAAAATAGGAGGATAAGTCCACTCAAGGCCCTTCTTCTTCCTCCTCTATAGTTCCACCTACTTCTACCTCTCGCCCTTTTGCGGCACCTTCGACTTTTACCTCTATGCGTCTCATGGGGAATCTAATGGTGCCCACTTGGTGGAAGGCCAAGCGTCAAATGTTCAACCTTCTTATCTTTCCCACAGTGCCTTAGACCATCTTGTATGGTAAGGGGAAAGGTCCCTGTGGAGTCTCCTCTACATCTTGGCCTCTGTGGCCTCCTACTGCTCCTACCTCTAGGGTAGCGAATGGGAAGAGGCCTACTGCTAAGGTGCTTGAATCTGCATCTCCACATATTTTTTCCTTTGCTCCTTCATCTCTTCCTCCTATTTCTATCTAGGATTCACTCCCTCCATAAAAAACGGCTATGATGGACACTCTGATGTCTGAATAGGAGTCTCTTGCTCCTCCTCAAGCTGCAACCTCTAGCTCTTGGAGCCAAAGAAACTTCCTTATGCGTGAATATAAGCGTCAAAGGAAGGCTCTGGCCACTGAGCAGGATGCTTTTTAAAAGGAGGAAGGGGAGCCAACAACTCCTATTTTGGTGTCTTTTGTTGCATCCTCCTCTTCCACCCCTTCTAATTTAGTTCCCTATGCCTCGATCTTACTTTTGGCTCCCCCTGCGAGCGTGGATGATCCTCACCCTAAAAGGGTGCAAGTGTTCATTGCTCCTTCATTTGATCCTCCTCTCTTGATGTCCCTTTTGAACATCCCACCTTTTCCTAAACCCATGGATATGTTGAATACCTCGGTGGTGTCTGCTACAATTCTATCCTCTTCCTCCTCACCTTATACTTCATCTGTGGGGATCTCACATCCTTCGATGAAGTGCAAGTTAGAGGATGACGCTACTTCTAATGGGGGTCGTAAGAAGGGATCGCCTTCTTCAAAAGTTGGTTCTGCTCTAGCCTACGCCATCCTAATGACAGAGGCAGCCCTAGTGTCCCTGGAGTTTGTCACTACCCTTGAGTATTTCGGTGAAGTCAACAATGGATCTCAGGCACCTCCTTCATTACCCACTTAGTTGACACATGGTGCTCCCATCAAGTGCATGTTAAAATAGGTAGATGATGTCTCGGCTCTGTCAGTGAATTTTGCAAAATCAATGACATTTACCTCACAAGAGCTAAGAAAATAAGACCTTGAGGGGCCCTCTTGGCTCTTATCATAGGAGATTTAGAGATTTTTCCCCTTGCTATCTCTCCCTTGCAGGCTCATCCACCTTCCCCTTATAATGACCTAGATTGGGAGAATGACAACCTCTTGGTTGATGAGGACTAGTAGGGCACCTCTTCTTTATCTGTAGATTATATTTGTGTGTGTTTTGTTTCCCCCATTCTTGTTTTACATTTTCCTAGAGGACCCTTGTCACCCTCGTAGGTGCTTGGATACAGGAGTTTTTTGTGTCATAAACTTCTTCTATTTTTTGTGCCTTGATTTTCAACAATTGGGAACGATGCAAAGTGTTGAGGGAATTTAGGCCTCTCTTCCATGTTGACCCAACCTTTTTTATTTTCATTTTGTTTTCATGTAACTTTCTTCACATGGTTTGATATAGTAGGGGGTTGATGACAATTCATATATATTATTATATTATATTTATCTACTTATATTTATGAGCAGCTCTGACCCCAAAATATCAAATCCACCTGCCTCTTGTTCGTTATTTCATTGTTTTCCCTTTCTTTTTATCTTTTCTTTGCTTTCTTTATGATGTTCTGGTGCTTATGTGTTGTCTCTCGCATGTGTGACAACATTACCATGGTTACATTTGGTCATATTCTATGGGCCACAACATCACTTTCATTCTTTCTTTTCTCTCCTTAAGATGTCACATGCCTCTGGGTTTAGCATGCACCATACTAAGGGGGGGCTATCATATTACTTCAATTTTCAAAAGGTGTATTCGGTGGCCAATGAATCCCTTCTTGAAAATCCTCTATTTTTCAAAAATTACATTCTTCAACAAGGATCCCTAGCGGAATTTTTCTTTCATCACAGATTCATAAGATAGAATCTAAAAACTTGCCTTCAAGAAGGGAGTAATTTTTCTAATGCAGAAGTCTGAAAACTTGCCCTTGCGAGGGAGTATTCTTTCTTTTGAAAGGATTCCTTGATGCTAGAATCATTGGCAAAAAATTTTATCACTTTTCAAACAGAGTGTCCCTTGAGTGGACCCCTTTTCTTTTGAAGGGTTCTCAAGGGACCCCTTTGAAAGCTTCTCCTTCAATTTTTGACTATCTATGTGACTTTTTGTCTATCTACCTATGTGGATTTTTGTTATCTAACATGTTTTTTCTGCAAATTAACATGTTTCTTTACAGGACCTATGATTTGATTTTTCAATCAAGCTTGGAGATTTGAGGACCTCGAGCTTGCCTTGCAGGACTGGGTAGCTATAAGGGCCCATCAAAATCTGTGGAGCCTCTCACATCTGGATTCCCTTAGGACCGAACACCTATGGCGCCTCCTTTGCAAGTGTAAGGACATGTAAAGTGCTTTCATCCTATAGGAACTCTTTGTTCAACTCTAAAAGGACTGAGTACCTGCATATCCTTTTGTTTACCTTTTGTAAGTTTGTGGACCTATGACACATTTTGTTCAACTTTCCTCAGGACCGAGTACTTATGGATCCATCTCCTCTTCTTGAGCATTCAGGTGTGTTAGATTGTGGTATGATTCCTTGATGGTTCAAGTATACTTTCTTTAAACTCCTTCAATCTACTTTACCTCGCATTTGGTAGCACATATGCTCGCTAAAGTGGGGGGAAATGTAATGGCATGAATTTTCACCCCTCACAAATTCCCCATTTATACCCCTTACCTTAGAAAAATCAAACCTGATGATGCTATTCCACGACCTCTATTTTCTCTCCATCCATTTGGCAGTTCTCTGTAGTCTTGGTGGGGGAATTTTTGTTGGGGACGCAAGTGCGGTGTACAAGTGTCTACATGGCGTGCTTCCATCCTGACAGGATTCTCGCCTCTGGAATTTGTAGAGGTGTTACACTTCTCCATTGGCGACAAAGCATAATTCCTCTACCCCTTGGACCGACCTTGAATGACTCTTTTGGCTCCCATTTCAGCTTCAAAAGACTATCTCATTCATTCAATTGCTCTTCTTCACAATTCTTCACACTTCTTGATCTTCTTGAGCATTATAAACACTTCATTTCACAACACTTTCACTATTTTTGAAGCTCCAAGTTGACACTTTGTTGATTTTACTCCTCTCATTGTCGCAGAAACATTGGCATCCACAAGCTTGCGAGCTCACATCTTCCTTCACATGCCTTGAGAGCATCTTGTTGGGAGGTGATATCCATTCATTAAGCATCGTTGTATTGATTTCGTAGAGTATTGTTGTTAGCTTTTTTTGTTATTCTTCCTTTCAAATTTATTTATCGTACTTTCTCTATCATGACTATTTTGGTTGTTTGTGGAGGTGGGAACACCAAAACAGGGGTTTGACTATGGCATGCCCTAACACAACCCCAACATTTTTCCTCATTCTTCTATGTGTAGGTATTTCATTTGTGTAGAGCTTACAGGAGGCTAGACCAATCGTAAGATGGATTTATACCACCCTTTCTCATCATTTTGTTCATAATCAGTTCATTTATCAAGTTAAAGTATTCTTCTTGTTGTTTCGATAGTTTAGTTGTTTTCTATTTTTTGTCACTATCTCATACTACACTTGTCGGGTTGATAGTAGGTTTTTCTAAGTTCTTAGATTGTGTTGTGTTCTTTATCCGTACAAACACCACTGCCCGACTGGGACACCAACGTTTCTCGTTTTCGTCTATCTTCTACACTGGAGTCCTTTGGTAGAGAGCTACCTAAGTTATAGTCTAGACTCCCAAAACCCGCTCACCTGACTTCTTAAACTCTCAAGTTGAAAGAAGGAAAGTGGCAGATCAGTTGTCCTTCCTTTTCATCCTTTTAATACATCAAACCTATCTTAGACAATCCTTTAGTGTGAGGTAGATCAAGGCAGTTGATTGTTCTAGACCCCCCGTAACCTAGGGTCTTGAGCAATTGATCCTCCTCCTCTACAAGTAGTTATCATTATTATTGAATATCTATGGATGATAGATATGAGCCTATTTCTAGCATTCATTTTATTAATTATTTTAAAATTATTTTACTCTAGAAGTGTTTTATTTTATTTTTCTACAAATAGGGATAGAATTGTTTAAAACTGTATTCTTTTGGGAATATTTTATCCTTAAAAAATATCTCTTGATATCTTATACATAAATTGTCATGGGCTAACCCAACCCACTTGGACTTATTTCATTCATTTATAAAATTATTTTATTTTATTTTTGATTTTATATGTGATAACATCTTGATTGTTACAACTCTTGATCATGGATCTAAATGGAGTTAATTGGTACAAGTTTGGTTATTGATTTAGTCATTGATTAAATTCTTGTCTATCTAGTACTAATGAATATTATGATTTTAATTGGTAGGAACCACTAAAAAATAAAATAAATATATTGCACAAAAGAAGGGGCACCTGGTAGGGTGCATATGGTTGGAAGGAATTTTTGAATCAATCCAATTTAGATAAGGTTGTTTGTCAATTTTATTTATTTTTGGTATTATTTTGGTGTTAAAATATTTTGAATGTTGTTTGATATTTTCACATTCTCTATTTGGTTATGCTTAATTGAGTTTTATATTGGAGACATTATTGTCACTGATGTCAAAGGAAATAAGTAAATCATATTATTCCCATTGATTTCAAAGGAGGACATCTATGATGATAATTTTTTTGAAGACAAAGAAGATATAAAGACAAACTTATGGTTGCTTAAGAATGCAGGATAACTTCCTTTATCCTTGGCATTATGGAAAATAAATTTAAATCAATTTTGGATAACCCCCATCCTTTGCACCCCATATTGAAAATAAAACATTATAATGGTGATGGAAATTCCTAGAGTATGGAACCCAAAATTGAGATTAAAAAATTACACATGGTCGACCAACTTTGAGGAGGCTGACCTAGTTGGTGAAAAGGAACATGATGGCATATACATAAAAGGTGTTTGGAGGTTTTTCCAGTATGTAACACAATGAAATATCATTCAATTTAGAGAAGATCTAGAGTAGTCCAAGAGCAGAAAATTATGAAGAATATTTCAATTTTGTTTTGAAGAATGTTAGAGTAGGATTCTAAAGGAAATATAATCAGATTTGTGAAGGAACTGTATGCAAATTTATGAAGGAAATATGTGTATATTTGTGAAGGAAATATGTGTAGATTTATGAAGGAAATATGTGTAGATTTGTGAATTAAAATATATACAGATTTGTAAAGAAATTATAATAAAATTTGAGTGGAAAATTTTGTTTATCATCTAGTGAAGAAGCAATATCTTGGAGGTAATATTTTGAAAAATGTAAGGAAACTCAGGTGCGGAAACAGCTTCCTACACTAATCTCTTAAGGAAAGTATGGTGCAAATTCGTTTTAAACCCTTACAATTTCAGATTCGTTAATCTACTTAACAAAGATATTGCAGCAATATACCATACATACAGAAAATGAAGAATGACACAATGATTTACCCTGGGGAAAACCTTTCGGTAAAAAACCCCAGCACTCCAAAACCTGCACAATGTATTATCTTCAACACAACGGTTACAACACACTTGCAATGCAAGTTCTTTCAGGAGATTTCCAACTCTTGAAGACAAAATGCGGCAGCATGAAAAAACGTTCCAACAATACACTCACATCACAAATCTTCGCAACCCTAAAAAACGCTTATATCATGCGCTTCCCTTTTAGGGCAACTTCCGAAGATAACTGTATTAGGGTTTTACCATTCTCCGAGAAAATAGGAACTCGAAAATTTTTTGCCACATGTCTTCACCTGTCATTGAATCTTCCAGACATAGCTCTTACGTGTCATAGGAATCCGTCATAACCGTTTCAGCCATGATCTCCTTACACACAATTCAAGATGCCGACACATTAAGTGGAGTGACACATCAACATGCAAACTAGACATGTACACTCACACTTAATTACATTATTTGAAAGAAATACATTTTACAAAACAAATAATAAGAATAGGAATTATCCAAGGTTGAGACACCTTATTCCTAACAAAAAAGAGGTTGATGCCGCATAAAAGAAGAGTTTTTTGTCTCTTGCTGAGTTGGTGCTTAATTGTAGGGATTGGTTTCTCTAGTGGGTTGGTTCCTATAAATTCTATAAGTGGGGATTGGTGTCTCTAGTAAGTTGGTGCCTACAAATTTTGTAAAATAATTTTATATAAGTAATATTTGGTTGTGGTTTTCTCCCAAAAGAGTTTCCACCTAAATCTTGTGTTCTTATTGTGTTCCTAATTATTATGTATTGAATGGTTATGATTATTACAGTTGATTATTAATTTGAAAAAGAAAAATATAGTCTTATACTAATTCATCCCCCTCTTGGTATAAGCTTATCCTCATCAATTGGTATCATAGCAGGCTCATTAAAAGTATAGCTTAATCTCTAGAAGGAATATCTCAAGAGCACACATGGCCTACCAAGAATGGTTCTTCTCCAATAGGGATTCATTGTTTGATGGAACAAACTATTCTTTTTGGAGCATAAGGATGCACACCTATATAATGGTTCTTGGATTTGATATTTGGAAATTGGTGGTGAATAAATATGTTGCTCCATCATCTACACCAATGGATTAGGTTGAAAATAGGGTAAGTGAGAATAATGAAAAATCCATGAATACAATTTTTGTGGACTATCCGAATCAAAATTCTTCAAAGTGATGCATTTTGCATCGGCAAAAAAATGTGGAGAAAACTTTAAAATACCTATGAAGTATATGCCAAGGTTAAGAAAGACAAGATCCATACTTAGAGAAATAAATTCGAGAAATTAAAGATGAAATATGAGGAGAATATAGCAACCTATCTACTTTGCATGGATGAAATTTCTAACACTATCTGAGGTCTTGGAGAAAAGGTTGAGGATGCAATAATTGTGAAAAAAAATTAAGGTCTCTTCCTTTGAGATTTGATTCCAAAGTCTCCACCATCTAATAAATGGAAGATTTAGATACTCTAACGATGGATGAGTTGCATGAAATTTAAAATGAGGACAAAAAAGGAGAAGCCATTGAAGCAAGAAGCAGCATTCAAAGCCTCAAATTGATGAAGAATAAAAAACATAAAGCAAGTGATAGTTCCAATGATAAATTAGATGATGATGAAGATTATTTTGTGAGAAAGATAAAAAAGGATCTAGAAAGTACGAAGGTAAGTTTCCTTTTAAATTATTTAATTATGGAAAAGTAGGTAATTTTGTTGCTACATGTCCACAAGTAGAAGATTATATAGTGATGATGAAGATGACCATCACAAAAAGAAGGAAAGAAAAAATCATCAATACAAAAAGAGTTATAAACAAGGAAAATATGAGAGAAAGAAAACATTTTTGTAAGAATGTTCAAGAATAACCTCTACTCCAAAAAAGATATAAGCTCATTCAAGGAGAGTGATAAAAGCATCTCTGACAACGATAGAGAATAAACTCTCTCATGGAAATAGAAAAAAAAGAGTGTTGTCTTGGAAGATGAAGACAAAGGAAAAGAGAACATGGATTCAAAAGAGGAAAAAAATGTTGAAATGGATGGAGAAGTAGATATTGAAGAAGAAATAATTTTTGCCTTGAGTGAAATCAAGAAGATTAAGAAAAAGAATTTGAAACAAAAGTTGCAACTACAAAAATATGAATAAGAGGATTGTGATTTAAGAAGACTATTAAATCCTAGAGATTCAAATTGAAGAGGCAAAAAGGATAGAAGAGGAAGTGAGATTTAAACTGAAGACAAAAGTAGAATATTGTGAAATTTGCTTGAATTTGAAATTATTTCCTTGAGAAAGGAACTAGAAAAGGAAACTACCCAGTTAACTAAAGCATGAAGTTTGAAAAGAGCACCAAAATATTGGAGGACATTATCATTTCTAAAAGGTCACCATTCATCAAGATTGGTCTTGGGTTTGAGAAGAATTGGAAGATTACCAAAGAAGATTCAAGTTCTAAGACTACTAAATTAGTAAAGAAAACAAATGAATAAAATTTTAAAGTTTATGCCGATGCACTTAAGATCTCTATCAATAGTGATAACACCAAGAAGGAAGAAATTATATTTCACAGAAGAACAACATCCCTTACAAATACAAAAATGACAAATTCATAAAGTTCTTTCATCAAAGGCATGCACACATTAATAGGTTCCAACATTCTTTCTTTGGTTATTGCTTTTGGTATAATCATTTTGGTCATAAAGCAAGATATTATAGGGCACATGCAAGAAACAATTATGGTCATAGAGAAATGAATTATAGGACACATACAAGAGATAACTTTTCATGAAAAAAATGGAAGTCCTTATGGGTTTTCAAATGGAAACTACAATCCATTCACTCCTTTAATGGATTTCAATATTATGCGCTATAAGTGCAACAACTATGGTTACATAGCCCAATTTTGTAGAAGTGGTTTTTTAGAACATACTAGATAAAACAAGGTGGATACCCTTGGCGAGAAAAAGGAAGAATCTACAAAATTTTGGAAGAGGAAGCAAGAGAAAGAGAAGGAAATATCTATGCTTGTTCTTTCATGCACAATAGGTATAACTAAGTTCATAAGGAAATTTACAAATTTAGGGGGAGATAATCATTGCATTATCTTCCAGCTCATTGCAGAAGAAAATTTAGAGATAGATCAAATGATGAAGATATTTTGGGAGAGGTAGGAAAATGGAGAATGATGTTGTTGATGTGAAAAGTATTATACAAAGGAGGATCTTTACAGACAAGGGGAGCATCATAGAAAAGAGGGAGAATTACATCATTAAGGAGAGAATTATGTTACTTCCCTTTTCCATTGATGTCAAATGGGGGAGAGATACATACAAGGGGAGCAGTGCAAAAAAGAGGGAGTATTATGTTTTTTGTTGTATTCATAGGTTATTTCTTTGTAAGGTTGACATCAATGACAAAGGGGGAAATTGATGGAAATATTGTTGTCATTTATTTCAAAGGAAGAAATTCATATTATTGTCATTGATGTCAAAGGAGGACCTCCATGATGATAATTTTGTTGAAGACAAAGAAGAAGATATAAAGACAAACTTATGGTTGCTCAAGAATATAGCTCGACTTCATTTACCCTTGGTATTGGTAGAGCTTCTAAAATTTTTGAGAAATTTGAGTGGGTTCTTTGCTTTGTCATGGTATTTTTCCTCTGTGCCCAAGGGTAAGGTTTAGGGTCTTGGTTTAAAACCCTCGTTTCAAATTTCTAAGTCTCAAACCCTGGGCGTTCTATTTCTTCATTGACCTGTCATACCCAGTTCCCAGTCTTCTAAGTTACAACTTGAGCCATCTAAATCACATTATTACCTACCCTCCGGTTTAGGTTCATCGATTACCAATTATTTTCCCATCACCTTGATATTTCCTATAGTCGGGTGGAAAATATTTCATGAACAAAGACTTAAGTTTTAAGTTTTTATTCCTAAGGGTCTAAGTCTCATTAACCTTATATGGCCCCTCTTTCAGAACATCTTATTCACATGTGCAAATCCTCATTCACTTAATTCGCCACCCATTGTTGAAGTTATCTCTGCTGGTGGGTTCATTTCAGTGACAAGTGATGGTTCATCGATTACCAATTATTTTTCCCATCACCTTGATATTTCCTATAGTCGGGTGGAAAATATTTCATGAACAAAGACTTAAGTTTAAGTTTTTATTCCTAAGGGTTTAAGTCTCGTTAACCTTATATGGCCCCTCTTTCAGAACATCTTATTCGCACGTGTAAATCCTCATTCACTTAAGTGGTCACCCATTGTTGAATTTTTCTCTGTTGGCGGGTTCATTTCAATGACAAGTGATGGGCCTTGGTTTCCGTTTGCATCACTTATTGCTGAAGTCCTTCAAACTTTTTGTTTCATTTTAGCGACAAGCGATGGATGTTTTAATGTTTTGTATCACACCATCGCTGAAATATTTCAAGAGCTTTTCCAATTTCTATGATGAGCGATGGAAGTAAACAGAAGGGAGTGGTATGATAGCCACATTTCTGAATCTTGTTCCATCATGAGATTAACTCATCGTCGAAGACATTTCAACTTCAGGTTCATTACAGTGATATATGATGGCTTGATTTATTCAAAGGCATCGTCGGGAAGCTCTCTTCACTGAAACACTTAAGCAGTCTATCCACTTTTCTATGACAAATGATAGGATGCATATCCAGGAATATTCCTCTTAGTGGAGTAGTATTGTTTGTCACTAAAGTTGGGAGGTAGTATAAGGGGACTTCTATGATGACCGAAAAATTGCAAATGATATGGCCGAGATAGGGATAACTACATGGAAAATTTTTAGGATGTCATCGTTGTTTCCAAGTATGGATGAAAAGGAAAGTGGCGAGAATCAAAGAGCATCCTCGATTGAGTTTTAAATCCAAAATAATCGACGACCAAGATTGAAAAGCAAGCGATTGATTATTTGTTCGCTCACGCGAGCCAGAGTGGTCATTGATTGTTACACGCTCAAATCGCTCTACTTAATGAGGATTTCTTGTAGATTATTTCACCATTTGCAATTATCAAAGAGCCAAAATAATTATTGTAGTACCAGAGGAGCAATGTGTGAGTACTGAGCGAATAATCATAGAAGCAATAGCATGGTTTTCCTGGGTATGTAAGTATGCATATGTACTTCATTTTGAATTATGCATGGCTTAGCTATTATGTTTTAATTCCCTATGGTGATATGGTTTTTGCGCTCACAATTGTGTTCTGTGTTGATTTGTATTGGGTTGGTTTGAGATTTCTTTCTTGCAAAACACTCTAGGGGTATAGGCTGGTGTCTTTTCTATGGGGTAGTTTTCTAGTTTGTGTCTTCTTTTGTGTAAGACGGGTGAACCAAGTGAGCCAGTCAATCCAGTTAGAAGGTCTAGAAGGCTCAACTTGTATGAACCTTAGGATGATGTTCCTGAAGTTAAACCTAGCATATTGGGAGCTCCTATGGTGTCAAAGGGTAAGAGAATTGTCTATGGGAAGAATAAGAAAACTATTGTTAGGAGTACGTATAATTTGAGAGGAAGGACCATTTCAGAAGAATTGGTCAAATTTAAAGGGAGGCGCAATGCTCCCATTGATGTTTTAGACAACCCTTCGAGCAATGGAGGAGAAACTGACCCTGAATATGGCCATTACCTTCTTTCCCTGGTGCCATATGACGACTCTGATGAGGAGGAGGTGGTATCTCCTCCTATTTCTTCATAGACACGAAGTGGGTGAGCATAATCTAAGGTTGATGAATTAGAGTAGCATCTCGACCTTGTTTTGTTTTGTATGAGACCATCGCCACTGCAACACGATCGTCCTCTTCAGCATGTGTGTCACTTTTTGTCTTTGGTGTTGACGTGGAAGCCTTTTGGGATGGTGTGGTGGAGAAGTGTTGGACTCCATATCCTCGACAAAAAATATGTTTTTTCTAAGAAGTGTGTCAATTTTTGCCTTTGGTACTTGTGGAGAATCTTCTTTGGTCTATGTGGATATGGAATTTTGGCAATGTTGCATCAACGAACAATGCCTTTTGGAAGGTTGGATCATCTTCTTCAATCAACTATGAGGATTTTTGTCTTTTGCTTTGCCTTGTTCTAAAATGATTAAATGTAATTTTCTGAGAAGTATCTTAAATTTAGGTCAAATTAGTTTTGAAATGAAGTGAAATGTAATTGTAATTCAAACTGTTTCTTGTTGCTCCCTTATTCTATAAAAGAGATTTCAAGACTGATTACAAAGGTGGGAGTTTTAGGTCTCAAAGTGGTCTAGGTATAGAAATGAAGCTCATGAAGGAGCATATTGAAAATACTTGCACTAGTGAATGGGTTAGTGAGGAGTCTAGGGTTTGAGTTACTATGTAATGATCTTAAAATATTTTTACAATAGTAGCAGTTATAGAAGAAAATGTTAGTTTTGAAACATATGCTTTCTTATGTAATTTGCTTTCAAATTATGAGTGAAATGGTTAATGATATTTTCATTTATCTTCAGTTGTTTTAATTGAATGAGTAAGCTTGTTTCTACTTCAATTCAAAGAATTGATTAAATGCTAAAATAAGGCTACGGGTTTGTAAGGAAAGGGCATAAGATCGATAAGAAGTTGTGTTTTAGGCATAGTGAGTTGAGTACTGCAAGGTAGTATATCAATAGTCCATTAATGACTAGGTTAAAATACTAATGTATTACTGGTTATTACATGTTTGACTCCATTATCCCAAAATGAGGCACTGATCTTTTCATTATGTTATTTTGAAAATGAATGAGTTAGTCATATACTTGACCAGAGGCTTGAAACAAGAATACCAATCATTTAAAATATTTTCACGTTACAATGTACCAATCTGAAGTACCACCTAATTCCTAGCAATAGATAGTAATTTGTTCAAAGGTCAGCCAAATCTTTAATGAATGATGTCTACTTGCACTTAATAGGGATTGATCTGTGTGTAGAAGTGTTCTTGATCAAATGGATGATCACATGAGCACAATAAGGATTGCCCTCCTGGGTTTCACAGAGCCCAAAGTGAAGAAGTAAGAGCCTCATAACTCTTACTTGTTTGTTGGCCACTAAATTTGAAGATTCTTGAGCATAAGGGTTGGCTACCCTTTAGAGGATTTCAAGGTTCAACTAGAAAAAACACCAACATGTATTATGGAAAATAAATTTAAATTACTTTGGGTTGACCCCATCCTTCACACACAAGATTAAAAAAATATTATGATAATGTTGGTCGAATTCCTAGAGTATGGCACCCAAAATTGAGATTAAAAATTATAAATGGTCGACCCCCTTTGAGGAGGCCAACCTAGTTGTTGAAAAGTCACGTGATGGCATATAAATATAAGGTGTTTGGAGGTTTTTAAAGCATGTAACACAATGAAATGTCATTCAATTTAGAGAAAATAAAGGGAATTCCAAGAGAATAAAATTATGAAGAATATTTCAAATTTTTTGAAGAATGTTGGAGCATAATTCTAAAGGAAATATAATTGATTTTTTAAGGACATATGTGCAGATTTGTGAAGGAAAATATAGTATATTTGGGAAGAAATTATAATCAGATTTGAGTTTAAAATTGTTCATCTTCCAGTAAAGAAGCAACATCTCAAAGGTGATATTTTGCAAAAGAGGTCGATGCCTCCTAAAAGATGAGATTGGTGTTGGTGTATCTTACTAAGTTGGTGCTCAGTTGTGGGGATTGGTGTATCAAGTGGTTTGGTGCCTACAAATTCTATAAGTGGGGATTTTTATCTCCAGTAGGTTGGTGCCTACACATTTTGTAATAATTTTATATAAGCAATATTTGGTTATGGTTTTCTCTCGAAAGGGTTTCCACGTAAATATTGAGTTTTTCATGTGTTCCTAATCGTTAAATATTGAATGGTTGTGATTATTGTGGTTGATTATTAATTTGAAAAATAAAAATATATTATTATAATGATTCACCCCCTACCGCTGAGCCCTACCACGGAATTCTAGTCTAGCTATTGAACCCTTGAATCCGGAGGTGGTAGATGTTTATTATATGGGTGAGCATCTCAAGTGAACCTTAGGATGGGGATGAGGCCCCGAATGTATATAAGGGACTCCTGAGGCAGAAGCGGAGGTGGTAGATGGTTGGGAGGGCGAGGGGAGGCCCAGAGAGATCTATAGGGGAGGGGAGGCGTCCTCTCATGTTGTTCGATCCCTGGAGGTCCTCTCACCCTCTATGTAGATAACTAAACTAACTCCAGTATGGACAGCTCAAGCTTCTCAAGCGGCCGGATGAACAACGACTATACAATATACACCTGTACCTGTAGTTGGTTGAGTGCTCGACCTAGCCCTGGCCCAGCCCTTTACATCTCATCTCAATGGGGCGCCAATAGTGCCGGGGTGGGGGGGTTTCCCTACTATCTATAGGGGGGCTATAGCGTACAGATAGGGCTATAGTTTGGATGGGGCCGCTCCTTTTCATTCATTGAAACATGAAGCATTCATAAGGGATGTGTTCAATCCGCAGTTTTCTTCGCTTGATCCACCCGGCAACCCCGAAGCGAAACAAGAGCGAGGGAGGGAAATCGAAGAAGAATCACCCTAAAGCAAGGGTGGGTGGGAGGAGGAAAGGTATAGGCAGAAGGCTGGATCGAGGCCTGCCTATAGATAGTAGGGATCGGGGGGAAACTTGAATAAGCATAATCATTTCAACCTCGATTCAACGGATTCAACCAACCATTATTTTCCTCCTCCCACCCTTTGACCCCACCGACCATATTGGCCTTACCCTAAATTCTGACCACCCTACTATTCTAAGGGGTCTTGGGTGGGAGGCAACTTCCTATATCCAGGGGTAAGTTTCATTACCCCCGATAATAGGATTAGGGCCCCACTATAGCCCCCCCCACCCGAGCATTCATGTGCCCTATTCAATTCTAGGGGCATCTCCCCGCCCGGTAACTCCATCCAATCTTTCTTCTATTTTCCTGCTTACTACAACTGAGCGAGTGATCGATCACGTTATCAATTATCCCAATCCCCGTTAGACCTCTTGGTCATTCAGAGAAAGCAATAAGATGAGGAACGGGGGAATAGGAGCGGCTTAGGCAGGGGGGGACCTCGGGCAATGAAACGGAGAAGTATCCAGTGGTGAACCCTCGAGAAGCTTGAGCCCTCCCTACCGCAACAACTAATCTAGGGTAGGGGAACTATGATTCCCACCCGCTATAGTAGTTTTCCCGTAGGGTGGTCGGAATTTAGGGTAAGGCCAATATGGTCGGTGGGGTCAAAGGGTGGGAGGCTAAAAGGAATGGAACTAGAGTTTCCGGGTGGGAGGGAATTCTAGCAGTTAGCCGGCTTCATCCGGAACTATAGTTTCCCACCCACCTGAATCTACCTAAGGGTGGGTGGGGGGCAATATCTCCTCCCACCCACCCCTAGATGAATTTCAGTAACCATAGAACACGACCATATTGGCCATTAGAATAGTAGGGGAATGGGGGGGTTGTCGAAGGCAGGCAACGGGGTGGGGTTTGTTAGAAACATTGTTACAAATCATCTGGATCGAGTATTGGATAGGGGCTTCAGAAAGAAAGGTTGGTTCAATCCGTCCCCGTGACTCCGAAATCCATCATCAGGAGTGCTTGCTCAAATGGCTCGGTGTTGGTTGGGTGGGCGGACAAAGGTTGTTCCCGGGCAGGTGGTATAGTGCTTCGTACAATGGTATTATGTATCAAAGATGCATGGAACCTTCTCTGAAGACTGTGCCGGCAAAGCATTGAAGCTCGGAAGCTCCGGAGGCACCCCAACTATGAAGACGGGAAAATGCGTCATTTGTCAGTCATGCCAGAAGGAAAAGTCTCATTTCAAGATGGCCTCCGCTTACCATTGTGCCATTTTGCTATTATGTAAAATGAAAAGAATTTGTTTCAAGACCCTCTCGACGAAATCTTCGGGTACGGTTCTGCCGCTATGTCCGATAGCGATTAATTGTAATGGAGAGGAATCGCTAGCAAACAGGATCGCCCATAGAATCTATAGGGCTAGCAAGTCTTCATATCGATTAGGAGCAGTCGAGCCCCTAGGGGCCCCGACACATGAAGGCAGTCTTGTATCGACGTAATAGGATTAATTGGATTATGCACTATGATTCCTCGACTTAGCTCAAATGCGCCAAGCGCTAATACTACTAGAAGACTTAGCACCCACTTTCTACCCATCCAGACTCAATGTTTTAACTCCTCGTGTTTGCTCTGAAGCCTTTATCCGACCGAACCAAACCCCTGAGAAGCTTGGCTCGGCTTGGGGTGGGAGGGAGATTAAGCCGAATCTCCTAGATCCCAGAACCGCCCTTCTCCTGGTATGCATGCATGGGGGGTAGTGGAATGGTATTCGAAATAGGGGTGAAATGGGAATCTATATCATAGTAGGATTAATGAACGGAGTCTGCATGTTCTAAAGGTGTCTTGCCGGGGGCCTTGTCATAAGGCAGGTCGGCTCGTGATATTGCAAGGATGTCGCTTGGTTGCAAGGAATCGAGTAAAAAACAAGTCGAGCTAAGACTTTACTCCTGTGAGTGCTGGGAAATGAAGGATGTGAAAAAGCAAAGAAGCTGTTCAGGTGGACCGAAATCGATAGAGAAAAGTATCACCTTAAGCTCTGTTGCTTCATGATATTGATTTGGATGTTCTCGAGGAAGGCCTATTCCCTAACCAAAAGACTGACAGCTATCTCATTCATTCGTCCTGGAACTAATTCCCCCCCCCCCCACCCGGAGGGAATTTGAGCTAGAATTCCCCCCCCCCACCCGGGTGGACCCCAACAACTAATCTACCTCATTGGCCCATAGAATTGTAGGGGCCCCCCCCGCAACTAATCTACCTCCGGCCCACCCGGCCCTACAATTCTATGGGCGAATCTACCTCACCAGCCCATAGAATTGTAGGGGCCCCCCACCCTAACCCACCCACCCCTGCAGGGGGGCAATAGGATTTGGGAGGAGATAGTTGGGAAGGAGTCGAGTCTATTATCTACGTAATATGATGTGAGCTCGAGTGCTTAAAGGATTGCCATAAGAAACTATAGGCATCGAGAACTCAATAATAGTGCCAGAAGGGCCTTCCCAGGGGTGGGTGGGAGGCCCCTTTAGCCCCCCACCCAGCCCCACAGGGCCCTTTCGAGTCTCTCATTTGTTCGGGCGGGCATCAAACTTCGAAAGCAGGATTTGAGTGAAGGGATTTCTGAAAGCTTGAACCGGTCGACCGAGAAGCATTAACGAACTTCCACACCTTTCTTTCGAGAACCAATGGTGCCATTTGTCCACTTCGATCGAATGCAGACCCACTTTTCAATCCTATCTCGCCGCAATGATCAACCGCACCTGTTCCATTCAGCCCTACAATTCTATGGCAATTGTTCCTTATTAATCAATGCCCTACAATTCTATGGGCCCTTATAATATAGGGGGGACAGCCCTACTATTCTATGGTCGCTTGCTAGTATAAGCTAGAATAAGTGGGAGGGAATGTTAGTTGTGGGTGGGTGGATATAAGTTGGGAGGGGAGGCAAGGCAGAAAGACAGAGGAGCACAATAGACAAAAGCTGGTAGGGTGGGTGGGAAACTATAGTTGAGGTGGGGATTTGACAATGGGGGGAATCAAGAGCATTGAAAGCAGGAACTTCCACAAAAGGGCTTCAGTGGGGAAGGAAGGATCAATCGAACCATCAATACCGGGAGAGGCGGAACCTGCATCGTTGATTCCCGATCCTCTTAAGACTGTTCTAGCATTGCCCCCATGCCCAACAACTATATATATGGGGGGGTATGGAGCTCGTTCATTCTTTCCTTTCTCAACGACACATTCTTCCATCCAGCAGTTCAAGAAAGTTGCTCGGGCCTGCCTTCTGAGAAATGGAGAGGGACTCGACCTAATGTGATAGGGAGAGGGATTAACGTCGACTGAAAGGAGAGGGCTTTTGAAGTTGAATATCCAAACATCTCATTCTCAATTCCACATCAGTAGGCTTAACCGGACCGAGCAGAGGCAGCTGAACCCGGGCCATCACTCAACTCTCCACCATCCATCCATCCATTACCCTTAGAATAGTAGGGGCCCCCCACCCGATTCCAACCAGAAACACCGGGAGAGGGTCAAAAGTAGCTTGTCTAAACCCCACTTCGACTCGTAATTGCCATCACCCGAGCCTCCATTCCGAGCGATGCAGGAACCGAACCGCTAGCGGGAGATAAGCCGATGGAAGGTAATATGTGTAGAATATATGGAGCGAACAAGTGGGAAACAGAAAGTCGACTCCTCACCAAATTGATGCATTTCCCTCACCAAATGACTGCTCAGAGAGCTCTGAAATGCACCAACTCCGGTGGATTAGCAACTCAAGCTTGAAAGGTTCAGCCGAGCAGGTGGAGTTAGCAGTCTCGTTACTTCGTTCCTCCCCGTAGGGCTAGTCAGGTTCAGTTCCTCTATGGCACATCTAAATAAATATATAAGAGTTGGAGATCCGCCCCTAAGGAATCGAGTGCCTCCGCCCTTCTTTTCTATTATGGAGTTATCGAATAAAATCCTATGTTTTGCGCAGCCCCTACTATTCTATGGCAAATGCCAAAAGTTCTGTTCTGAAGTCGGTTTGCTTAGTGATTGAGAAAGTCATTTTGCACATATGTCTTAACGCCCCATAGAATAGTAGGGGTCATGTTTGAAACCCGGTTGCCTTAGCCCCTACTATTCTATGGGCGGGTCGACGTCATTTTGCACATATGTCGAAACGCTCGAATGCATGTTCATTCCGAAGGTGATGGCCATCAGTTGCTTATAGTAGTATTATCATTGGAGCTTTACAAGATACCCGAGCAGAGGCAGCATAAAAGCGAAGCTGGTCACCTGCCTTCAAAACAACTAGAATTCGCTAGCTTTCTTTCTTTCTTTTGGTAGGATTAAGAGGCATTGAACCAACCCTGTTGGCCTATTATTTCTTAACAGGTAGTTCCGCTTATCCATTCCTCTCCGACATTACCAAAGCTCATGGGGGCATAGTGATTTGGAGGTGTGATTGTTTGCCGGGAGAGAAAGGAAGGCCCCCCTACTATTTGAAGGGCCACCACAACTATGAAGACAAGGGCAACCTTTGCCTTTATGGTTCAAACCAGAACCAGCTATCTCAAAAAGAAAGACAGAAGGATCAAACCCAGATAGAAGTTTAGTAGCACCGCTCTTAGCTTCATTTGATGTTCTCGTTCATTCCAATTCTCCCTCTCCAGTCTTAAGGCCTTGAAACCCCAACTATGAATATTGATGAAAAGTAAACAACCAACCAGCTGCATTCAAGAAGTCGATCGAATGCCCCAAGGTACTTGCCTTAACGTCTGGAGGGACGATTCATTATATACTTATTAACAAACAATCAGAATGACTCCTCCTAAGTTCGCACCCGCATAGAATAGTAGGGGCCCTTAGAATAGTAGGGCCCAACTGAACCCCTTGTTCCAATGCAGCCCCTAAGGTTCGCCACTGCGAATCCTCGATTCGATGACGAATCTGCCTTTCACGGACGATCAGCCTTTGAGTTGAGTCCCCGAGCAGAGGCGAGCTAAGATGCCCCTTGAATGATGGGTTAAATGCCTCTAACGACGGGTGCGAAAGCGGAACTGCCAGTTTCAATCGATCGCCCTTCTTTTCTATTATTCAGCTAATCCTACTAGAATATCACTGGCAAGATTCATTCCTTCATTCAGAACCACCCGTTGTTAATACATACAATAGAGAGAGGGGGGCATTGCCTGAAGTTAAGGATAGTTCAGTGATGGCAATGAATGAAGCGAGGCTCTGTTCGTTTCACTCGAGTGATGGCTGGAAGGAATCATAGTAGACAATTGAATGTGCCAGTCTTGGGCCTGCCTTCGAACGATCGGCTGGCCCCCCCTACTATTTTAAGGGCCTCCCACCCACCAACTATATCTTCCTAAGTTCCCACCCGGCCAAACAAACATGACTTTCTATCTTTCTTTCCGCCTGATAAGTCCCGCTTGAAGTCGACCTACAAGTTTTTCTGGGGCCCGCGGGTCCACAGGAACTCAAGCTACTGAGCGAACAAAGGCACTCGACCCGAGATCTAAACTATGCCCACCAGCTCTCTCATTCGGAAGTCCCTCTCCATTAACGAGTGATGCTGACCCGGTGATTCTCCGAGAAACCGCTCGATAGAAGGCTCGAAAGTATGAAGATTGATTTGTTGGATCGGAGGTGGAGAGACCAATAGAGAACACTAGCCCAAAGCCTCGATCCACGTACATGAAATCCCCTCCATCCAAAGGCACTCGACCTTATGTTGCTTTATGGGGGCTATTTGCCACCACTCGTGATGTTGTGCCATTCTCAACTCTCATTCAGAAGGCAGGTCGACCTCAGAAGCGGGAACAGAGCTTGCTTATTGATTTGGATGTGATCGAGAGAAAAAGATTTCTTTCTTTCTTTCATCAAACCCCCTACTATTTTAAGGGCCTCCCAACTATCTCCGGGCTAGGTGGGAACAGTAAGGTGCCCCGGGTGGGGGGCTATAGGGCTCCTCCCACCCACCTCCGAATTAGGAGGACGTGTGTGGGGCTGGGTGGGAGGTATAGGCCGTGGGCCCCTCTGGCACTATTATTGCTGGCAGAACCAACCAGTTATTTGCCAATGCAACTCATATTACGTATAGACTACAGAGTCTCCTTCTGCCTTTCATCCCTCCAGATAGCAGTCAATCTTGGAATTTAGGGTCGGCCCCTACGGCGAACACTTCTTGATGTCTTTATTTGTCGGGAGAGTTCAGAAGTAATTATCGAGCGGCATGAAGGAGAGTTACCGAGTAGAGGCAGCATTTCAATTTATCACCCTTGTATTGATTGGAGCATTGAAAGGTTCAGGGGCGGATATCAGATCAGAACAAACCTCTTTTCCTCTACTCGAGACCCATGTTCATTAATACTACTATAAGACACGACAGGTCTTCCCCCAGGGGTCGAACACAAAATTCATAGGCTCGGTTCAATGCCTCTCATTTAGAAGGTAGGTCGAGTTTAGCAGGGAAGAGAGGGTGTTCTAAAGGCACTTGCCGCTTCTGATGACCTTGTTCTCTGATCCTCTCTGGTTTATGGGGGGTAGATGGGTAGTGGAATGGATATAGCTGACCGAGACCTTGAGAGCCGGATCGAACCCCTATATTATAAGGGCCCATAGAATAGTAGGGGCCCCCCACCCAACTAACTCTATGCATCCGAAGATGCGGAAGCTCCAAACTGACTGGCCTTAAGGCAAATCTCCTTTCATTGCTGCTTTTGGAATTGTGGCTATGCCCCCCCTACTGGGAGCTGCCTTCTACGGAGAATTGATAGCCCAAGTTGACTCCCCTTGCCTGAAGCTCGAAGGAACAGTGCTTTCGCCCTTCTCCTGGTTATGGTTTTCTTCGACATTGCTCCATAACATACCATAAAGCCAACGAAGGAAGGTGCACGACTTAAACCCCCCGATGAACCGGGGGGGAGGAAGATTAAGCGGTCGAGTGCCAAAGTAAGTCCCTACAAAGCTACAGCGGAAGCAGGATTCGAAGATTCATCCATCTCGCATGGAACATATTACATATAGAAAACAGCCGGCCCACCAGAGAGGAGTCGACCAGGCAGCCATCTGTACAAAGGAATCTTGCGGGGTGGGTGGGAGTTCTCCGGAACGACGAACTCCCACCCGCCCCTACTATGGCAAACCCCACCGACCTGAGACCCCTTAGAATAGTAGGGGGGTCGGTCCTGCATGCACGAAGGGCAGGTTGGCGAAGCCCTGGTTGAGCTCTCCCTCATCCTATAGAATGGTAGGGCTCTTTCCTCCACCCACGGTCTGGGTAAACTAATCCCCTTTAGAATAGTAGGGCCGATGGCCGGTTCAGGATGGTTTGTTATACCAACGTTAGGCAGGTCAGTGGGGTCCTAACTATAGGGTAGTGCCTTTCGAAAGTTGGGCAAGAAAGTTAGTTAGGTTCTCAGAGAATCCTCCAACTCCAGGCTAGCCTACCCTTCCTACACCCCCGGGTGATACAGGATGGTCGGGTGAAGAAGGATGGCCGGAACTACCTTTATCTTCCTGGGTGGGGCTACCTTCCCTTAACTTCTCTACAACCGGGCACCTTCCTTCCTCCTTCGAGAAAGCTAGAAACAAAGGATCTTGCCTAGGGTGGCTCCCATCCTATCCATACGCCGTGAAGGATGGCAACTTGCCTCACTTCTTCCTATCTAGAGATCTCGCCGTTTCTCGTTCACTCTCCCATAGGGCTCCTTGCCTCTCTCTCACCCACGGTCAACGATTAGCTATTATAGTTAGGCCCCCCGGGTGACCTATCCTCACCCCCGGTTACTGAACTGAACACCTTAAGTGAGTAATGGACAGCCTGCCCTACTATTCTAAGGGGTAATGGACAGCCTTCACTGAACACCTTCTATTTGTTATAGCCTCCATAAACTACTTTCTGTAGGCACGCACCTCCATCCCCATAGAATAGTAGGGCTTCCTTCTGACAATAACCTCCCTTTCTCGGGCCCCTAAAATTCTATGGTAGCTCCTTCATTTCCATCCATTCACATCTTTCCTACCTACCTGAGCATGCTTTCATTCTCCTCCCGGGGATATCCACCGGGGCTGCTCTTTACACCCCCGGATGGAGGAGTTACACCGGAGGTGAAGGATGGAAATTCCAACGGCATCTAGCTCCTCCCGGGCCACCAATGAACGACTAGAGGGTTCCTGGGGGTGAAGGATGGGTGGGCTGGGGAATGAACGACTATCGGATGCCCCTACTATTCTAAGGCAACTAGTTAGGAGGGCAACCAACCTTTCTCGTCAATCCGGTGCTCCATCCTACACCTCCAGGTGAAGTTGCTGCTAACATAACTAGTTCGTTCAACCTCCATCCGAATTTTGATCCATCCATCCTTTGTTTCTTTCTTTCCAGTCGCTATCTAGCCATCATGAATAGGAAGGACCATCCGGAAGGAACCATGCATGCATCCGGAAGGCCTAACTGACCATCACCCCAAGCATGGCCCCTCCCTCCCTCTATATCGTTAATGAAGGTAGGCTTCAACCTGGGACGCACCTCTGGTAGAGATTGAGTGAAGTGGCCATCGAGAGCCCTACGGGGCGTTAGGATGTGATGTTAAGATTGGCCGAGCAAGCTGGATGTACTGTTAACGGAAGGTGGGGCTGTAGACAACGTTAGGGAGGTAGTTTATAGTCCATCCTTCACCGGGGGTGTTCAGTTCAGTTCAGGCCCAGGAGGACAACTATGGAGAGGATGGTTCTACCTTGATCGGATAGGATGGTTCTACCTTGATCTTCCAGAAGGCCATCCGCATCTTTGTTTCCTATCCAATGGGTTATTCTAGTTGCCGGTAGTTCTAGTAGTTTCCCTCGGTAGTGACGTTACTTCCTTCCTTCCTGCTGATTGAACCCTGCCAGCTGGAACTATAGTTTCCCACCCACCCCCCCTACTATTTTAAGGCTATTGGGTGGGGGGGTCGATGGTAAAATGAAACGTTGTGGGATCCAGAACTTCAAGCTCATGCTGTAGAGCGATGAGAAAATGAAAGCATGGGCAATTAACAACAACTGTCTTGCCTGGCCTTCCTTCCGGTGTAGTAACATCCATCGCCTCCCCACCCCCTCTAACACGGAGCTTTCTTTCGCATCTTCCAAAACTGGGACCTACCTTCACTATAGTGAGTTAGGCACCCGTGCATGCATGCAAGGGTGAGGGAAGGAGAAGAAAACAGTTAGGATGGCCCGATGGAGAAGAATGAAGGGTGGGTAGCTCTTGAACTCTCTCCCTCCCTCCTTTGTTTATATCCGGAAGGTATAATCGGAATTCCACCACCCCCCCATTCTAGTTGAAAGGAAGGGCAACTCCCGGTGTAGCCTAATGGGAGGATTGTGCGTTGATGCTGTTGATCGAGTAGTCAATTCGGTAGAGCAGGTTATGCAGCATTAACGACAACCGTCTCATCCCACACCGGTGGTGAAGAATGGAAGGTTGGAAGGATGGGAGCCGGAAGGAAGTTCCTACAGTTGGATGGATATTTGAAGCCGGTATTGTTTTGCTGGTAATGAAGCTAGTATTGTGAGACTAGAGATTGGAGGTGTAACAGCTCCTTCCCTCACCCCCAGTCGGTGGCACCCCCGGGATGGATTAGAAGTTAGGCTAGGGTGGTCAGGTACAGGGATGGATCGAGAAAGACAGTTCTGTAACAAATAGAAGAAGGAGAATAACTTCATCCGACCTAAGATGCCCCTTAGAATAGTAGGGGGGGTCCGTGGGAGGCAAGAGAGATTCTTCAGCTAGACCATCCCATCCATTTGAGAAAGCAGAAATCAATGCGACGAGTTCATGGAACGAGATAGATAGTATTACCAGGAAGCTAGTTTCTTTAGTCGGGAGTCCTACCACACCCCCGGATGAGTGACATCTTTCTCGATAGTTTGAGATAGTGAAATGTGGAGGGAGGACCAGTGATCCCCGTTTCTCGATCTGCCCTAACTTCCTACCGGTTCATCGGGGGTGAAGGTCCTAACTTCAAGATGGTCCTTCCTACCTGGTAATACTTGCCTGGGGGTGAAGGATGGAGGGGAGGAGCTAGACTAGTCGAACTCCCACTATCCATCGGGGGTGAGGGAAGGATCACGTAATAGAATTCAACTTCGATGCCATAGAATAGTAGGGGCCCATCCACCTCTCATTTAATTGGAGAGCATCCTCTCATTTCATTGCCCATAGAATTGTAGGGGCCCATCCTCCACCGGGGCCATCCTTCCACCTGATGGAGCGTCCTTCCTTCGGGCCCTCCACGGTTGAGCTCAAATTCAACTACCGTGCAGGGGTGTGGGATGGTTGAACTTAGAATGATCTCTCTAGGCCCCGATAGTAGGAGAAAGGAACCCACAATTAATCAGGGGAACTATGATTCGGGGGGGTGGTCAACTCCCCCTACTATTCTAATGGGCCGGAACTATAGAGAGGGGGGTTGGGGGGGCCCTCCCACCCGACTATGAATCGAATCCAGTTAGGGTATAACATGATGGATCATATAACGTCTAGAGTATGGAGTGTAGCGACACAGTCCCAATGGCCTTCCCTAGCGCTCCCCATCTCTGGATTGCCCATCTCATCATCAATCCGGAGATGCCCAGTCTTCTGGCGCGTCTTGATGCCGCAGTCCATGCCACCCGACTATATAAAGAAAGAGGCAGCGCTAGATTCTATATGCCCTATAAAATGGTAGGGCGATTGCCCTACTCTAACTATTCTAATAGCCCCATAGAATAGTAGGGGCCTCCCACCCGGAACTGGATGGAAGGAAGGCAGGTGCCCCGTTGATAGCATAAAATGGATGGGAGGGTAGGGACTTTCTCAGAGCCCGGTTAAGTTGAGGTTTCTCAGAGGTACTTGAAGCATTGTTGGCCCGAGCGCATTGTGAGAAAGGATATAGAAGCATTGTTGGCTGGATAGACTAATGTGTTTCCATCCTTCACCCCTGCACGGTTGTAAGTTCTCGTGCCATCCTGAACCCCCGGTAGGAAGTTAGGGCCCCAGGGAACTAGAGTCAAATAGTAGGGGCCGGAGATAGAAATTGTGAGAAAGGATCTAGTTGATTAACGAATGGGAGGAGCGGGCAAGATAGTTTTTTCGATTGGCCCATCCGACCAGACTAGTCGAGTGAGACCGGCAACGCCTATAGATAGTAGGGCCGCTAGAAAGTTAGTTAGTTAGGCCAGCAGTTCTGGAGGTTCAGTTCAGGCAAGCTTTCTAGATAGGGCAGTTCATCTCCCTTAGAATAGTAGGGTCATCCGATCGAGTGCCTGAAGGCTCGGAACAAAGGTAGGAAGTGCCCATACAACTCTAATTGGAATTCAACGGATAGCTGAGATTTGCCAACTATATCTCTGGGTGGGAGATATAGTTCTATAGAGTTGGGCATGCCTTCGGCAATCGACCATATTGGCAACTAAACAATTATACTGGGGGGGGTTGGTGGGGTAGATTCCCTACTATTCTATGGTGAGTAGATGTCAATGTTAATATAACCTAGCCCTGAGCCTCTCCCCTCTCCGTCTCCCTCTATAGCATAGAGTAGAGATGGGTTGTGCCAGGTTCACCCCAGAAGCAAGGGGCCCCCAAGCCCCATAGAATAGTAGGGACCTACAATTCTATGGACACTGGGTTCATATCTAAGTGGTTCCCGACCTTGACTTGGATCGAGAGAAGATATGGTGCCCCTCCCCCTCTATATATAGGATAGGTGGAGGGCGAGGGGGAGGGCGGCTAGGCTCTAGTCTAGTCTAGTTCAGTCGGCCCAGAGTGGTCGCTCACACCCCGATCTATATAGGTATAATGGGAGGGACCCTTTACCTATATGGATCAGATCGAGAGAGTGCAGCTATAGTTATAGCTGGGTTGGCACTCGTATATATCTATCTCTATCCTGGTAAGGTCATTTATGCGCCCCGGGGGTGGATTCTTCGCACCACCCCCGGCCGCCCCGGATTACTATTCTAGATTCAGCCAGAGCCCTATCCCCTATCTATATATGGGATGGGGATGAGGAGTACTATCTATATGGCCTAGCCACCCCTAGAGAATATAGTTGGCTCCCCCTCCCCCTCCATATCTAGCTATCTAGGGCACTTTCACCATCCCGTGGCTGGAGAAATGATCAATTCTGTGATCCGGTGAAATGGTAGTTGTCACTTTCACCACCCCGTGGCAACGCCCTAGATATCTAGATTGTGAGTCGAGCTGATCATTCACTAGGTACCTTATATATTCTATGGAGCTCGGGTCACCCATGGAATAGAGGAATACCCCATGTCCGCAAGACCATATATCCCTATAGGTGATCCATGAATCGATCGTCCTGCCCTACCCCATCTATTCCATGGGGCTCGGGTCACCCATAGAATAGATATAGACCCCATGTGGCAACACCCTATCTAGATTGATTGTGGGATGGATTGATGGCAGGCACCCTATAGACTCTATTTCTATGAAGTCATATCACATGTACAATAGATGGCCCTATCCATATATTCAAGATGGATGCCCTCCCCTCGATTGCCCTATATATCTATCTAGTCAATCGAGGAATATAGTCACCCCCTAGTTGGTGAGCCAACTGAGTCCCCATCGGGGGGCCTCACCCTCCCCAGGTATAGATAGGGGCGAGCGAGTGCCCTGCATTCATGGATCGAGCTACTGTCATCGGTGACCTGACGTCGATGATGTCGCGGGTGATGGGTTCGTTCGATCCAGAGGTTGCCCAGTCGATCGAGGGTAGCTCCCATCTCTTTCGCTTACTAACACCGGTGACCTCTAGATAGTTGGGCGGTGGGTTCAGCTACGGGGATGCCATGTTCTCCTTCAACCAACCATACTTGTGAGACCTACCCCCCCTACTAATGTATCTATATTTGGTTGGAACTGGATTCTTGGACGTGACATCCATCATCCATTATAGTAGTGGATTTATGCACTTTTGTGCCAGAGACATTTTGCCTTTATAACCGGTTCGGTCCATCCGTTCGATGTTCTTTACAGACCTATTAGTCTAGCGTGTTGCCACTGACTGGTTGGCGTGCTTAGTCCTCGTCGTTCCACTCTCTATATGCACTTATCCAATTATGCAAGATGAGGACCTTCTAAACTAGGTGAGTAGAGATAAGCCGCCATGTTGGCTAATCTAATAAATGGACACCTGATACCGAAAATAGACTCCACTTCACACCGATAATCTCTAAGGAGTCTAAAACCCTCCTTCAACGGAGGGATGTGGTTCGATCTTTACAAATAGAGGGGCATCCTGTGGGGCATCCTCGAGCATATAGCTAGCTTTCATTCTAAGTCTGCAACGCGAGAACATCCAGACATGCACCCAGCCCACACCAGCACCCCCAGCTATATAGGTAGGGCAAGCCCGCAGGGCGAAAAAACAAACATTGGATCTTGTATAGCGGGTGTAGGGACTGGGCTGATGCTGCTTATGAATAGGGGGATGAGACCGGTTTACGCTTATCTGGGTGGGGATAACAACTCGATAGGCGGCATAGACAATAGGGTGTATTACTTGGGTTCACAAAGGAGGGAGATGGGACTCCCCTACTATTCTAAGGGCTTACGATTGGGAATATCTATAGCGGAAAAGGACAGGTAAGACACCACCCGTGCAGGGGAGGTGAGCTGGTAGCGGATAGGGAACGGGGATGACACGAAAACTCGAAAGGGAAAAGGGTAGGTAAGATGTTGGGGTGGGGCTAGAGGTAGTCCCATCAATATAGGACGGGGTGGGGCTAGTAGGGATGGGGGGCAGTTGGGGGGGGGGCTTAGCCCCCCACTGTGGGGGTGGGCCCTTCCTTCCCCTCATAGTAGGGGGGAGTAAAAGTAGGGACGGGGGACACTCACTCCCCTAAAGGTCCGTTCTGCTTCCCTCCGCGAACCTTCATCCTATCCAGACGTAACTCCGGTCGCTCGATAGTTGGGTGGGGGTTCAACCATAGGTTCTGATCCGGGGGTGAGGCAGTTGCAAGGAAGGGTAGGTGGAGACTTCTCCGATCGGGAGCGGAGTGAAGAGCTGGTCGTGGCATTGGTCATGAATGACCCTGCTATTAGTTCCACCGGTTTGATGATATGTGAATGCGGGATCAGAATAATGCATATTGACACCCCAGATCCGTATTGACATATTCGAAGCTGAGGCTTCACCCACCCCAGGACTCTCCCAAGTGCTGTTCCAGTTCTCTCCCACTGAATCCCATCCCTCTGACAACAACTAGAATTGGGGGGGTGAGAAATTAAAGGAAAATAAAGGATGTATGTTGAACCAGCTCTTGTGCTTCCCAGTGATCCAGTTTCCATTTCGGGTAAAAGAACTAGGACTAGCCAACCAGAGCTTTGACTGCTTCAGGCAGGCCCATAGAATTTTAGGGCCAAAAAAACTATAGGGCGGGAAATGGACTGCATCATTGGGCATAGCAGAATCGGATTGATGTTTCCATGGGTTGGGGGCTTTCTCGGAGGCCGACCCCCTGATCCAAATCGGAGCAGCAGGGGCGAGCAAGCCAAACCTATTTGAGTGAGTTTCTCAGTTCAGCTTTGGCTAACGAATGGGTGAGGATCAAACCGGAACAGGTGAGAGGAATGGGGTGGGTTAGGGGATAGGCTTCTCATTGAGAAAGTAATTTTCCTCTCCGGCAAGCGGCACCTCTGTCTACCCCGCCAGTGAAATGGATTGACTCGGTGTCGCTTCGAACCGATGGCCTGGAGAGGAATTGAAGAAGCATCACGACGTCAGTGGAGTAAGAACCCATTCCATAGCCCAACTATCCGATTCCAGTCCCGCAGCACCACCAATAGCATTTGAACTAGAGCTAGTTGATCTAGTCGAGTCTGGTGATCTTGTTGAGACCATTGAGGAACCGGTTACTCCATAGCTAGCAGTGGCCCCCCTCTTATTATTGTGGGAAAGGCAGAGCTAGCCAAGTTGATTTTGATATAGATTGGGATGGGCTCGCCCCAGCGATCCACCACTAGTTTTGAGTAGTAGATCCGGTCGGTCCAGAAGTCGATTCCGCTTTTTCCGAGCATCGGTGTAAGCAGAAGATCCACCCGTCGTTCAAAGCACTGTAGGGCGGGGTAGTGCCGCTAATAGGGCATGTTGGAAGAAGTGACCATTATGAGGCATTAATGCCTGTGTTAAGAATCATGGTTGTTGCCCTAGGCCCATCCGACCCAGTCCGAGCAGATCTAGATAGAGTTCGGGTGGGAGGGCCCCCCCATCCACCCTCTATAGTTTAGATTGCCCTAGATTGAGTTGGGGTGGGTGGGATAGTTGTAAATCCTCTTTGTTTTACCGGTCAGTTGGCCGATGTCTGGAGCAACAATCGTTTGTGACTGGAGATTACTGTACCTCACGAGATGCGGTACACGGATCACAGTTCCGGAACCTTTCAATATGGGCATTTGTTCCTTCCCCATGGTGTTCCACTGCCCGTGTCCCTAGAAGCGTTGAGCATCACATTCCGTTCATTGGCACAACCCACGCAGTCTTTCACGGAGGTTGAGCCGGAGCCTGGAAATCCAGTTCTAGATCGGGGTAGAGCGGATCGATATGCATTGGCATCATTACCATTCACGGGATGCATCCACAACTATCATCCACCCACCCACCCTGCGGCTAATCAACGGAGGTCTCGCCCGTAGGGGCCCACGCCACCCGATCCTGCCATTGTAAGGTGTACTCCTAGGCCTAACAAAATCAATCGCTCTAGCACCGAAACGTTCATCCCCCCCACGACCGTAGGAACGAAAGAGCCTGTGCATCTACTACGTCCTTGGGGAATATGCTACCGGGGCATGGGACTGCATTTGCAATGAATGGATTTGAAGTATTTGTATTCGGTGATGCTATGACCATCATTAGTATGCCACACAAGCTCCTTCCCCAGCTGTGGTCCCTGTACCCCTCCACTACCAACAGCTACTCACTGTCGCCCTTTAATATGGGTTTAAGTCCATGGATGGAGCCTCCCTACCTGTAGTGGCAGGGGCACCAGAGGCAGGGGCGGCATATCAAACGGCGGGGGAAGCTGTCGGTAGTTGATCTTTCTACAATACCGCCGAATTGAGTGGCGATCCGACCCAACGGAGCTGAGGACTGGGACCCGAGGGTAGGGGGAGGTTGTTGATGGGCACTCACGTGGCAATTGAAAATGGGAGACGCACCCCACTATTCCATCCATGTCTCTCCCGTCGGTAATGCCCGCTCGCCCCCATCCGGGTAACAAAGAAAGGTCTCTATTTCTCTATCTCTCGTCCCCTCCTAGCCTGCCCGGATGAGCCTGGGAGGGGCGGAGAAATAGAATTTGGGTTGACTACCTATGCGGTAGAAACAGCCATACCTCGCTCCAATCCAGACCCAGCGGTTCATCGGAGGCTTCGGTTAATCAAGTGAAAGAAGTGGTTCGAGATGCGGAGCGAGTTTACTCAGATTCATTCTCGTAAAATAATTTGTTCCATCCCCAGGAGCAAGGGTGAACCCTGGGGGGGAATTAGAATTAGATAGCCATTGGCCAACTACAATTCCCTCCCCCCCAGAACTTAGGAGGCCCCTACTATTCTAAGGGGTGGAGTAACATGCCATTCCCCCCCCACCACTAGAATTCCCCCCCAACGGGTAGGGGTCCCCACCCCGTCCTATATTGAGGGCCCTACCCCTATCCCCACCCCTTATCCCTACCCCTATCCGTTGGGGTGGGTGGGTGGCTATCCTAAGGGTGGCTAGCCATTGGGTGGGAGGCATGTTACGTAGAGAATCTGGCAAACCCTACGTAGATGACTAATTCTTAATATCCCCATCCCCCCCAACTACTTCTCCCCACCCATCCCTCAGAACTATAGTTTCCCACCCCCATAGAATTTATAGGGGCCCCACCATCCTATCAACCCCACTATCCATTTGGCCTTGGGTGGGAGGAGCTTTATCTGAGGGGGGTGGGAAACTATAATTCTGGGTGGGGGGGAACCCTACAATTCTATGGTAGTTCAGTCGGTCGATGCCGCTTATGGAGAGAGTGAGTTTCTAAGAACCTGGTTTAGTACGATCTCGCTGAACACCTCGCGGTGCTTACACGGAAACGCCTATCGAAGTGATGTTCTTTCACCAATTTTCCAATGGCCAACTATATTGTTCGTGTTCGTAGTTGGGCGAGAACTTGTATAGAGAAGGATTTCCCGCTTAGATGCTTTTAGCAGTTCTTCCATACCAACTTGGCTTCCCGGTGCTGCATTCTGGATACAACCAGTACACCATAGGTTGGCCCAACCCGGTCCTCTCATACTAGGGTTGGCTCCTCACAGTTCTCCTTTCAACACCAGCGGTAGATAGGAACCGAACTGTCTCACGACGTTCTAAACCCAACTCATGTACCACTTTCATCAGTGAACAACCGAACCCTTGGGACCTTCTTCAACCCCGGGATGTGATGAGTCGACATCGAGGTGCCAAACGACTCCGTCGATAAAAGCTCTTGGGAGTCATCAGCCTGTTATCCCCGGTGCACCTTTGATCCGTTGAGCGAGAGCCCTTCCACATGGGACTCCTAGATCACTATGGCCAACTTTCATCTCTGTTCGATCGGTCAGTCTCACAGTTAGGCAGGCTTATACCATTACGCTCACGAGATGACTGATGTTAGCTTGAGCCTACCTTTGCACACCTCCATTACTCTTTAGGAGGTATCCGCCCCAGATAAACTACCCACCTTGCAGTGTCCCGATGAACCACCCTTGAACTATAGAAAGAAAGAAGTTTCAGATAGTTTCTTCTATAGTCTATGGTCGGCCTAGGTTAGGCATCCTTAGACGAAAGAGTGGTATTCTAGGATTGGTGTCACCACCTCCCACCTATCCGACACATTCGATCGAGGTTGTCACTGCGAAGCTATAGTAAAGGTGCACGGGGTCTTACCGTCTAGCCGTTGGTACTCCGCATCTTCACGGAGAAGTCAATTTCACTGGGTCCATGTTGGAGACAGCGGGGCAGTCATTACACCATTCGTGCAGGTCACTACTTATGCGACAAGGAATTTCACTACCTTAGGACAGTTAGAGTTACTGTCACCGTTTACCGGGGCTTCCATTCGAAGCTACACTTCTCCTTCCAACCTTCCAGCACCGAGCAGGTGTCAGACTCTATACATTGTGTTACCACTTGGCAGAGTCTTGTGTTTTTAAGAAACAGTCGCTACCCCCTGGTATGTGCCGCTTTCCCATGGTGCTTTGGGAAAGCACCCCTTCTCCCGAAGTTACGGGGTCATTTTGCCGAGTTCCTTCAACATGGTTCTCTCAAGCACCCTAGTATACTCTACGCGTTCACCCGTGTCAGTTTGGGGTACGGTTAGTTCACTGGGAGGATCGCCCTCCCAATTCGAAGTTTTTTCCTGGAAGTTTCAACCCGAACAGAAATGTGCAGCCCCCAGATATAGATAGGGGGCCTACCCCCCCCACTGTAGAAAGGGTCAACTATAGTAGCGGTGGGGCTATACCTGGGGGTAGGCCCCCTTAAGGGGGGCCCCTACCCCCTACCGCTACTATAGTGGTAGCCGGGTAGGGGCTGGGGGTAGGCATCCACTATAGAGGATCGCCCTCACCCGAGATTTCTCTCGGGTGAGTACCCCCCCACCCGGATCTCAGGCCACGCGAGAGAATCCCAACTATAGAAAGTTGGGGGCCGCCCCACGCCAACTATAGTGCTTAGTTGGTTAAAAAGGACCGCCGGCCCTACTATCTATAAGGTCGGTTCAAGATTCATACTGTACTATAGTGCCCCCCCCCCGCCTATCTATAGTAGGGGGTGGGGCCACTGTCATATCTCAGCCGCCCCCCACGGCCCCTACTTTAGCAACTATAGGATGCAGGAACAACAACTCCCGGCCCATTAGAATAGTAGGGGGAGTTGACCACCCACTCGAAAGGCCTATGGGATGGTGGGGTCATAGACCCCATGGGTAGTTAGTTCCGTAGGGCCACTGCACTGCACTGATAGTGGGTGTAGTGATAGTGGCCCATGATCACTAGAGCCCTATGGGGGGCTATAGTGATCATCGGGCAGAGATCTAGACAGTGGAGTGCAGGCCATGGTTCAGTAGTCGGGGCAACTTCGTCACTTTCGTGTACCCATCGGCAAACAGCCCTTTCGGGGGTTCCTTAGGGACCGATTCACTCTGCGTAGATTGACTGAATGCAGAAACCCTGGAACTGGCAGGCGATCATGTTTTTCACATGATTCTCATTACTCATGTCAGCATTCTCACTTCTGATATCTCTAGGAGCGCAAGCACAGTGAGTGCCAGTGAACTACGTTGTTGCCCCTTCTCCGATTCACAGAACGTCTCGCTACTGACCCGGATGGGAACGGATCTCATCGCTTCGGTGAATCACTTGAGCCCCGATACATTTTCGGTGCTATGGAGCTAGACCAGTGAGCTATTACGCTTTCTTTGAAGGATGGCTGCTTCCAAGCCCACCTCCTGGTTGTCATCGCTCGATTACTTCCTTTTCCACTAAGTGACTGCTTAGGGACCTTAGCGTACGATCTGGGCTGTTTCCCTCTCGACTCTGGATCTTAGCACCCAAAGTCTGTCTGCTTACTGAAATGGCCTGTACTCGGAGTTTCCTTGGGGTTGGTCAAGCTTTGGGCCACCCTAGCCCATTGAGTGCTCTACCTCGGGCCATAAGCATGCACGCTCTACTGAAATGGATTTCGCGGAAAACCAGCTATATCCGATCTTGGTTGGCCTTTCACCCCTAGCCACAAGTCATCCCCGTATTTTGCCACATACGTGGGTTCGGTCCTCCAAGGCCTGTTGGAGCTCTCTTCAACCTGCTCATGGCTAGATCAATCAGTTTCGGGTCAAATAGGAACAACTGGGAGATTCTATCGGCCCAGGTTGGGCCCCCCACACCTCTCCCCAACTATAGTTGGTTCTATAGCCCCTACCCCTACCCCGAGGTAAAGGCCTACTCACCGAGGCTGACCATATGTGCCTTACCCACCGACCAAGGCTTCGCACACCACCCTGAGGCCCGTTTGCCATAGTAGGGGGGTCGGTCCCGAAGGGCATGGTCGGTGGGGTTGGTGCCTTGGGTGGTGGGGTCCGCCCTGGGTGGGAGGGAACTTGTCAAGACCCCACCACCCCTACAGAGGCCCCTTAGAATAGTAGGGGGGTCGGTCCCGAAACAAACCCCACCCACTTGCCCTATAGGGGGGTCGGCTGCCGAAGGCATTTCCCCTAAGAATAGTAGGGCTATAGCGGATGGGAGGCTATAGATTGCGGGGGGGGAGGGAATTTGAGGCTAGTTTCTAGTTGTGGGGCCCTTTCTTTTCTTTGTCGCGCCTACACCTAATGGCTTAAGCCGCTGTTCCCATTTACTCGCTGACCCATTATGCAAAAGGTACGCCGTTCAGCGCTACACTGTCCCCCCGCCCGCCCACCCGCCCACCGGGGACCCGGGGGGGACCCTTTCCACGGGCCCCTACCCCTATGGGCCCTATCCTCGGCCCTATCCTCTATAGCGGGGGTGGGGGGGGCCCCAACTTTTTATAGTTGGGACTGACTATCATTAGCCGTGAAAGTGATGCTATGCCGTGACCGACTGATTGTTTACGCGCATCGGATTCCAGGTCTGTTGCAGTCCCTTTCCTAGGGTTCTTTTCACCTTTCCCTCATGGTACTTGTACGCTATCGGTCATTGAGGAATACTTGGGCTTAGAGGGTGGTCCCCCTGATTCAAACACTCCGCATTTTACTTGACTGGGAAGAATCAAACCCGGCTAGATAGTAGGGGCGGTAGGGCGCCCTATCCAAACTATCCCCTCTCCTCCTCCCACCCGAGGCCCCATAGGGGGCCAGGGGGGTTGGTGGGGGTGGGGAACCAATCTACAGGGCTATCACCTTCTTTGGCCAGATCTTCCAACCTTTTCACAGTTCCCCCTGGTTCTTCCATCATCCACCCGATGAATGAATTGCACAGAGAAGAAGAGCCCCACCGATGAACCCTACCTCTGCCCATTAGCCGTGGGGGGCTATAGTTGAGCTCTCAGATTCTATAGCTAGAATTCTCCCCCACCCTACATGCAGGGCCATCTAATATTTGCGGACCCCACCGGCCATGCCCCGCTATAGTAGTTGACCGACCTGAGGCCCCGTAGGGGGGTCGGTCTCGAAGGGCATGGTCGGTGGGGTCCGCCAACCCCACCGACCTATAGGCCTTGGATGGTGGGGTCTTGCTCGGTATGGCACCCTATTGATTGTTGGGGGGCAGGGCTCCGCTGATGGATATTTGCCCAATCCGCTTTCGCTCGTCGCTACTAACGGGGTCTTGGTTGATTTCCTTTCCTCTAGCTAGTTAGATGTTTCAGTTCGCTAAGTCGCTTCGCCCCCACCCCCCACTATAGAGGTAGGGAGTGGGACACGGTTTCCCGATCGGAGATCCATGGATCACGGATGGTATCTCCCCATGGCCTTTCGCCTTTGGAAGCGTCCTTCCCTCCCAATGCCCGGGCATCCATCCGATGCATTCCGATATAGTAGGCATTGAACCGACTGAACCTACGTGGTGGGTGGGAGCTATAGCCTGTTCCCTCCCCCCCCATCTAGTGGTGGGGGGCCCCTACTATTCTATGGGTAGACCCAACGACACTATAGTCCCTCCCACTCAATGAATTAACCTGCTAGAATAAGCATGCATGTAGGGTGGGAATCTGTAGTTGTTCATCGGCAGGCACTGGCACATTGGCTTGCTTGCTTCATCGGCACTTTATATAGTTGGTTCTATACTCAGAAACTATAGATGCGATAGCCCTACTATTCTAAAGGCTCAATTCTATACGTAACATGCACCAACCCCACCCGCTATAGTAGTTGCCCCGTAGGGGGGTCGGCTGCCGAAGGCATGCCCCCTTAGAATAGTAGGGCTATAGCGGGTGGGAACTATAGGGCTAGACTCTCTCTTCCAGATTCTATACATCCTATCAAATGGTAGGGGGGTGGGAGGGCCCCTATGCAGGGGAACTATTATTCCCGCCCACCCAGAACTATAGAGAGGGGGGGTTGGGGGGGGCAGGGAGGAATAGATAGTAGGGCCGACTAAGAATTATAGGGCTCGATTCTATACATAACATGCCTATGGCTATCCTCATGCCATAGAATAGTAGGGGCCACCCCCGGTTATGTGGGTAGTAGGGGCCTCCCACCCACCAATAACAACAACAACTAGAATCTCCCCCCCACCCGGTTGACTTTGTTCCCACCCAAGGCCCCATAGGGGGGTCGGTGGGGTTTGCCTACCATTTGATAGGACGTATAGAATAAACTCTCGGGCCCCAACTTGACAACTAGAATCTACCGGGGCCTCCCACCCATGAACTAATCTAGCTCTGGTTCAATCAGCAAACCTAAATTATGACCTCCCTATTGCCATCCACCCACCCTTCGGGACCGACCCGCCCTGCTTCAGGACCCGCTATAGTAGTTGCCAATATGGTCGGCGCCGTAAGGCAGGCCCCCTTAGAATAGTAGGGTGGTCGGTGGGGTTTGTTTCGGGACCGACCATACTCACAACTACTATAGCGTCGGTCCCGAAGGGGCATGGTCGGTACCAAGGGCGAATGGGACGGTGGGGTTGGTACCGATGAACCCATTCATCCTTGGGTTGCCTACCGAAGGCAGCCCACTATAGCCCTACTATTCTAAGGGGCCCCGCGGCTGCCGAAGGTAGGCCCCCGTAGGGCTATAGCGGGTCTTCACCGAAGCGCTTGGAATTCAAGGGGCTGAACCCCCCTGCAGGGACTCGATAGTTAGGCCGGGGGGCCCTACCTCTATAGTGATTCTTTTTTGCCCTTTCAAAACATCATTCTTGATCTGGGGTGATAGATTATTAGTGAGGAGAGCCAACCCCCACCTCCTGCTTCCCACTCGTGAAGAGAACGGACAACCCCCTTCTTTACCTCAGAATGCGGAGTGCTTCTCCGCCCATAGAATTATAGGGATTAGCGCAGTGAATAAGGAAAGGTATATTCTAAGGGAATAGATCAAATTCCCCCCCTCCCAGATTCTATACGTAACAATCCGGTCATTTAATTCGCAGTTGTTCTGGGTGGGAGGAGTTGTTAATCCGAGTGATTATGCCATTGATCCCATGGACCTAGCAGCAACAGTTGACCGAGCAGCCCCCCTTGGTTCCCTGGTTCGGCAGTGGACCCAATGCACCACCACTAGTTCCAGTAGTTTCTTCGGTCAATGAAGCATCTGTTGATCCCCCTCTAACTCGGTGGATCCAGCCCTTAGCAGAAGCATAGGGAAGGATAGGGGTGAGGCAGAAGCAGTTCATTCCTGGCTCGAGCACCAACTCCAGTAGTACTGATTTCATGAGCATCAGTAGCAGCGGGAGCTAGAAGCAATCGATCCAGAACACCACCAGCATCATAGACAGACACAAAGCTTCTCGCCATAAAGCTATCCACCGGTTAGACCCTACTATTCTAAGGGGCCATTCTTGAGGGATAAGCAAAGGCAACTATAATTCACCCACGGCAGCAGCAGTTTCTTCTGTCGATGATCCAGTCTCTGATGATAATGATAGTGATGAAGCGGCTGTCTCACCTTGTTCGAGATCCAGATCCGTCCAACCCTCCCAAAATGAGATAAGTTCTCGGTCTACCCATCGCCAGAGCAGGAAGAGGAAGAGGAATTAGTGGCCTGATCGGACCTCGGGAGGGGTGGTCGTAGCGAGTGCCTTGTTTTCTCTTCCGCTCATGCCCCCCTCCCGTCTTGCCTGCCAGAATGGAATGAAGAAATGGATCAACACCTGACCTAGCTGCCTTTCTGGGGATGAGGACCGCCTCATCAATTATTTCCTACCTACTTAAGTCGATTGAGTTGACCTTCCACCCGAACCCTCTCCTTCGAATCTTTGATCTCCTCCTCTCGCGCCCCTCTCCCCTATGCTGTAATTCGAGCAGTGGTTAGTCATGAAAAGCTATCTGATGCTGCTCCGCTGATGTTCAAGATCGAGCAAGCCTTGCAATGATAGA